>SMSQ01018315.1:164235-252051 GCA_019453375.1 Ctenoplectra terminalis
TTAACACGTTGACTGCCGTGGGGGTCACCGGTGACCGGCACTCGACTTTCCTACAGCGCCGTGGGGGCCATCGGTGATCGGCGGCGTGGTCAATACTAAAAGTACATAATTATAGTAAATATGGATACTGATCAATTTTTCAATAATATCATTGTTACTATAATGGTTTGAAGAAATTAATGCAATATAGAACATACAAAATAATTTTATTAGCACATGAAAAATCTACATATTCTCAGTTCATTTTGCGATGAGTCAGATTGAATCAGTCGGACGTGGCGCCTCGGACAAACCATGGAAAATCCGTCCGGCAGTCAACGTGTTAAACGAGTCGCGTAATTTTGTCTACGTCTATGTCGACGAAATATACTTCGAACATTTGTTTTGGATCGCTTTATTTGATTTTTTAAATTGTGAAATTTAAACTCGGAGTTTAAGATCGGAGTTGATTGGAGAATGCGAAGGATATATTAGGATATGTTTTTTAGGATGCTGGATATTTTAAAGGAGCCACGTAATTTTGTGTATATTTTAGGCGTTGTGTACATTTCGAATATTTTTTTTGGATCGCTTTATTTGATTTTTTAAATTGTGAAATTTATACTCGGAGATTAAGATCGGAATTGATTGGAGAATGCGAAAGATATATTAGGATATGTTTTTTGGGATGCTGGATATTTTAAAAGAGCCACGTAATTTTGTGTATATTTTAGGCGTCGTTGTTGGCGTTGTGTATATTTCGAATATTTGTTTTGGATCCCTTTATTTGATTTTTTAAATTGTAAAATTTAAACTTGGAAGTTAATATCGGAGTTTATTATTATATATATCGGAGATATTTTAGAGGAGTCACGTAATTCTATGTACATTTTAGGCGTTGTTTTTGACGTTGTGTGTGCATTTAGAATATTTGATTGAATTAGTTGGTTCGATTTTTTGAAATATCAGATTTGAAATTTTGAGTGTGAAGAGTGTATTAATTATAGGGGATGAAAGAATTATTCGGTATCTAGTGAATATTTAAGTTGAGTCATGTAACAATAGGTATTTCAGTGAAATATTGATGCATAGTTTATAATTTATTATAGTTGTTGAATTGTGTTTAATCTACGATCAATATTCTGAACTAAATTTCAGCGATGTGAAATTTTAATATAGATGTACTCTTGTTATCATCATTATCGTTGCTGTTTTGAATAATGTATGCCAATAATTATAATAATAATATGGTTGCTATTTAATTTCCTTATCGAATGTTTATAGTTTCTTACGGCACTGAACCGTGTTATTTACCGTGAAACAAATATAATTAAAATTTAATTAACTTTCGGATAGGGAATTCATACACCGAAGGAAGATTATACGGGAATTATAAACACTGGCGAAACAAATGTTTGTCGCATTTATAAATATCATGGAGCAATAATTAGCCGGGCTGTCGCCAAATTGATACAGTTTTAAATTTAATTAACTTGATTGGTTTCTTCGAATACGCAGATTATTTACGAACGTTTTGTATTAATTTCGAATTATTCACATATCAACTAATCGGCATCGATCGTAACGCTATAATGTTTCGAACTAACAATTTCGTGGAAAAGTAGAATAATCATCCTGCAGCTAATCCTTCGTTAAATAATGACAATTGAATACACCTTCACTTTACTCCCGTTAATTAAGAAAATTTAATTAGGGCATAGAAATTTAATGGCATGGAATTACATTCTATAACTCTGTTTTATTATATTTTTAAAAATTTTCTGTATCCTGATACGGTTAAATTCAATAGCTTCGGATTTTTAGTTTCTGCATTTTATTTTCCTACATTATTTCACATTCGTGTAAATTTTTACAAATTTCCTTTTTGGAGGACGAAAATATTTGGGATTAAATTCTATGAAATTCGAAACAATACTTGTATCCTGTGTTGATAAAGTATTCAAATCAGAGAAGCATGGAACTTTCGAGGAATCCGTGTTTCTTTATTGAAAATTGTCAACAATGGTTGTAGAATATTTAAAAAAAAATTTCTACACGAATAGCTCACGTGATTTTTAATACTTCCTTTTTTGATTTTCGGGAAGTTTGAATTTAAAGTTTCCCTTATTGCTCCATGGATGAGCAACATTTCCACGCGGACGACGACTTTTTCTCGTCAAAAATTTCATCGGTACACGTATACATTTGAATATGAAGCACTCGGCAAGCAGCAAATATCCGAATTATTCATTCGAATTGTCCCTTCTGCGCCGGTATCAATAAACGCAAACCGAAAAACGTATTCCCGCAATACTTGGCTCGAGCGTTGCTCCAAAGTAAAAAAGTAGTCTCGCTTTTGTACTTTAAACATTATTGTTTTATCGGTCGAATCAATAAAATAAAAAAAAGAAAACAAAAGAAAAACAATTGAAAGAAAATAAAAAGCTTTTGAGTTCGAGCAAAAAATTAACATTGCGATGTTTCTTCTCCATCGCGATATTTTAATGCAATGTTTAAAAATAAATATTCACGAAATAATTCTTACTCAATTAAATTTGCAAAAAGTTCAATAAGAACATCATGATTGGTTTGTAATAAGAAAAGAGGAGAATGTTTTACAGACACGTTGTAAGAATCATATGTAGAATTCGTGAAACAGGTTCGCAGGAGGCCATTGGTACCGGCCATGATTTTCCAACAGATTCCAATATTAGAAAACGAGTGGTTCAATTGATCGAGCAAGTTGTCCGACAAACGAAAAATCGGAGCTCGGCTCCTGATTCAGCAATTCGATATAGAATCTTCCTCCCCTTACAAATATAGTTCAACAAAGTCGTTCAAATAAACGCTTTATCTTATCAGCAATCAGTTCTTAGTTACCTCATCTTCGATTGCGTTTTCTCTTCTCCTTCTTCTCGATTTATTCGAATCTTCGTCCACCATCTTACCTCTCTTTTAGGTCCTTATGTCCTTGTTAAAGAATATAATAGATACGTAAACGATTATTCACAGTACCATCAAAGAATAGCGAGAAACTACGTAGAAAGTAAATTAAGTGATATAGGTCCGTCAGTGGTCAGACAACCTAGTTCCAACAGAATTCCTTAACATTTTGAAAGCTGCTCTGTATATACTACATTTTTACTGTTTCTTTGCCTTCTTTGCTCTTGATCTAGTAGAAATAATGTATAATTAATTAAGAAACGAATCATTTTCTAACTTTGAAAGACATCGTTCCTCAAAAGTTGAAATTTCACATGAAAATCAGAACTTAAGTTCCACAATTCTTATTCTAATTTCTGTAATCCAGTATCAATGATCTAAAATATTTTTGGACATTGAAACTCGGAACATGATCGTTATCAAAATTCCATTAAAATTAAAACTTCAACAAACATAATCCAATTATATCGAATCACCTAATACGAGCTAAACAAGGACAATATCGCGAAGTCCCAAAAACAGATTATCCACCTTAATATCGTACGAACGCACAAGGCCCGTTTCAATCGACGACACGCCGTAAGTATCGTCATTTCAGTGGCCAAATAAATTCCCATGGGGGTCCAAGCGTTAAGGGTGCTACCGTGGCAGTTCATATAACGACGCGACTCGACTGGTAAGGGCAACGATAAAGGTAAACGACGGTCTCGTCACATCTTTCAGCGCGTTCTCGCGACGATCCTTTATTTTTTTTTTCTTTTTTTTTTCCTTTTCCTTCTCCCTCTCTTGTTCGCAAGGCTCGGTGATCTGTGCAGCGTCGCCACGGTCGCTCGATTCGCCCGACGAAATGGAATATCGATACGCGGGAACATCCCGAGGGAAGTGTAGCGAATATTGAAAAATTCTTGGCTGAAAGATGAAAAAAATGAACCAGCCGAGCTCGGAGAAGAGGAGAAAGGGGTGAATTGTAGGTGAATGTGTGCACTTTTTTTTTCTCCCCTCCCCGAAAGGATATAATCGGGCCGAATCGATCGACCAAGAGGACAATCGTACGGGGAGGTTTTTTTCGCGAATCTCGCCGCGTAACGAACGCTGAAAAATCGGCCGATCGACGATTTCCGCGATCCACGAATTTATTCTCATAACAGTCCACCTGTTATCGCGGCCCGCCGCTGATAGGCAATCAACTTTTTCCAACGGCTAGCGAATCGTGTGCGTTTGGACGTCGGCGATTTATTTATTTTTGTTCATCTTTTATTTTTTGCGTGTCTATTTTTTTTCCCTTTTTTTCAATGATCTTCCGTGTGGTTACCGATATTCGAGTTGTGAAAAAAAATTTCGTCGACACGATGAGACAATTTACGGTAATTCGTGTTCTTCGCGATCAGTCGGTGCGCATCGAGATCGTGTTGTTGCTGCGTGCATGGAAGGTATTTTGTTTGGGAAGTTAGGGATGATTTATGGTAACTGATATTCGACGATCTAGAAAGAACGTTGTGTATATTAGATACTTATTTTGGTTACGGTGGGTAATATGAGATTAGAGGTTGAGAGGTGAGAAGTCAGCAGCTCGCGTTCTATGCATTGAAAATGTCTAGAAGCCAGGAAATTAATGTATTAAAAAAATTATCACCGTCTTCGATTCCTATCCTAGAATTTTTTCCAAATTTAACATCGAACAGCGTTGTGTATCAATTAATAATTCGTATCGAGTCTCGCGTCTTATTTGTTTGAAGCAGACGTAACAGCGAACAGGACCAGTTATTATGCTAAACAACTCACCGTACCCTCGCCATTCTTCGCGAGGCTGCATTTCATTCAGCGCATCGTCGAGGTCAAATGATCGGGACCACAGAGTTTAGCGAAACAATAAACGGACGCGGGAAATAAACGTGTCCGGTTGGTAATTATTTCGTTTCGACGAATGGTTTTATTCGCGGCCGGTTATTCAATGCGATATTTCTGGCTCCAATTAATTCTTTCCGCTGGAATTTTGAAAGCTGACGCGATCGGACCGACGGAACCTGTCCGTTCGTGTTATACCTTATTTACTTCGAATTTCTGCCAAAGATACATCAATCCAACGTTCGTCTATAAACGATGTATCGATAATAACAATAGCTTTTGTTCCTAATTTCTGTAACTTCGTACCATTCCCTAAAATACTACCCCGTTAAACCTACTAAAAGTCAGTCTGCTCAATCCTGCCGGTTCACCGTCCTACGACTCTCTTTGAATAAATTCCTAATCCACTTTCCACGTTTTCTCCCCTTTTCTCTTTTTATTCCTTGCAAATGCAAGGGCGCGAGCCAGGGCGAGCGAAGGGGGTTGGTGGCGATGGGGGCGAGATACAGGGAACGCGGCTCATTCGAAATTTCGATTAAATGGGATTTCGATATGCGCGAAACATGTCCCGAAGGGAAATTTAGCGAACGGTGTAGCCGGGGTCGACTAGTAGCCGCGTCGTCGGGGAACGAACGAACGCACCAGGGGTTGAAAGCGGTGGAAGGAGGACAGGAGGGCGAAACAGGGGAGAAGGGAAGGAGGTAGTTTTCGCCGATAGAGTCATTGGCCGTTCGGCTGGATAATGCGAAATGAAATTGTCACAATAATCGTTGGCGAACGGTATACGCCGCGGCTGGATAAACTTGGACAGTTATACGGGGTGGCCAGTTTATCCGGGCACGGTCCGGTGCGGTAATTCGCGCTAGTTCGGCCAGGAATTTCGCATCGGAGGGAATAATGTCGATGGGAGAGAGGACGGTGTTTACTTAACTCGGGTTAAATCGGCGAGTGATTAAAATTAAATAATAAATCGAGCCGCCGACTGTGATCAATTGAATAATGAGATAAGAAGCAAGGTAAAAGTATTGAAAAGCGAATTTGTTGGTGGGATTGTTGGGCGTTGTTCGAACGAATTATTTTTAAAACGTTTGCTCGTTTTATACTTTCGCATTATTTTATTCTTTGGTTTTTTAATGGAATAATGTTTGATTTTATTTTCTATTCGATTCAAGGAGGGTGTACGCGCGCATGTTTTTATATTGTACGTGTCTTGTTTATTGTCTTATGCGAAGAGTCAGTCAAAGTAACAAATTGAAAATGATTTGATCGAGCTGGAGGTAAAATAAATTTACTTTGTCTTTGGAATTTGGTTAGGTCTGATTAGTTGGATGTTTCTGGGTATTTTGTTTTAAATTTATTTGGGTGTGCAGTTGATTTTGTGAATATTTCTTTTACGGTTTCCTTTACGTTTTTTCATTTGTTCCTTTCTTTAAGTATACACGTAATCCTCAAGCGACGAGAATTGAACAAAGATCAAGCGACAACGCGACAAATCGATTAACGTTCCAAAGGTACAAAACGACGAATCGAATAATCAATTAACCGGTACACGGAGAGAATTTTTCACCGGCAAATTCGTCCCTTATTTTGCAGGAATTATTCTGACGGGACGATGTACATTTGAAACATGCTAATTAACGATTAACCTAAATTTAAAAGCCCCGTTCCCTCGCAGAATCATCGTGTTCCTTTGAAACTTTTAACAATCGCGTTTCGCGTGTCTCTCAAGTGCCATATTTCGTATTTCCTGAAGTTTTAAATTCCATCATATTTCTCGAAACTCTCACATTCATTTCTCCTCCGTCCACCGTATTCTTTATAATTTTCTCACCATCCATTTTCTTCCAAATCTTCCTCATACTTCTCTTTGTTCGAGTTCATCCGGCTACGTACGACTACACCACTGTATCGTCGAAGTTCTCGTTTCGAGCCAAGCATTTGCATATTTATCGGTCGTTCGGTTCTCCGATGTACACGTGTATATTTTTTAATTATACCGGCGTGTCGAAAAACGCACTCGTTGGCTACGAAGTCACGGACAATGGCGACGTTCGGCACCGTTAAAACATTAATTTCGTCCACGACTCGAAACACCGGTAGCGCGTCGCGTTCATTATTAACGGCCACGCTTTCGAACAACCTCTTTTACCCCCGCGATGGAATCCACGCGCGATTCAATATTTCACGGCCCCGTTTTCTTCTTTATTACAACCATTAAACGGACGGTTCACGGTTCATTTCAGAAGATATTACATTATACGGCGTTATCGTGCGCCGTTTTGTTCGTCAACGTCGGAAATCGTTTAAATTGCAAGCGAAATATGATTATCGTTAACAAACAACAAGATGAACGTTGGAGATTTCGTGGCGCGTGCTCGATCAAGCTTACCAACGAAACGTACCGTGCGAACGTGTGCGGATAGAAATTGGATGTAATGCGAAATTAAAAATCGATCATTTAGCGGAGAATTAAAATTAAGAACTTCCGAGCGGAGGGTTGTAATGGATGATCGTTTCGAAGCTCGTTTCCCAACGCGTATACTTTATTTTGGCAGGTCGAATATCGTTTGACGGAAGGGAAATGGTTTTATCTTATAATTTTGTAATTTATTCCGTCAATATGCATGCAAATGTACGTGACGCGATAAATACGTGCCCTTTACGGCTGTGAAAACGCGTTTCGCGTTCAGTTTTACAAATATCAGTCTATAATTACACGACGGACGTTTTATTTGATTTTAAATATTTTCGCGCGATCATAATATCGTTTCATGTTTATTTTGTCCGAACAGGATATCAATTTCACATTTATGATAAATTTTAAATCGAAATGTACGGCAATGTGCGACGGAATAGAAAGGTAAGTAGTAGCGGTCCGTATATGGTCAGACATATCAGTAGTTCATCTCCTGCGTCAGTATTTCTCTACAAAAATCGTACGAACCTTTCTTAAAACCATTTTATAATAATCAGCAGACGAAACAAAGGATCATTATCGCCTAGAATTCTGTTCAAAGATCGACCAATGACAGGAGGCCTTAACGATAATGATCCTCGAGAAAAAGAAAAACTTCAATCGAATCGTCCTCGAAACATGTTAATCGCGCACGATGAAATCCGTTTCAGCTGGGACAGGGAAATTTTACCCTCTTTTAGGTTTCATGCTACTCCCCATAGAGGTACCAGCAGCGGTTAATGAGGGATGATTGTTCCCTTTTTTTTTCTCTTCTCTTTTTCCGCTCTATCTTCGCGCACGTTTTCCGCGAAGCCGAAAACTGTTCGACGAAGGCGCGGATAAAGAGAAAGGCGGATGAAAAGCGAGCGAAAAGCGGAGGCGAAAGGTGGGAATATCGATATGCGGGCGAAGTAAAACAGAATCGAAATGAGACAGGGGGCTTGGTGGTGCTTTGAAGGACCGCCGATCAAAGCGCGGTGGTCTGGCAGCCACGAAAAAAAAGTTTTTTTTTTTTTCCACCAGGCGAATTCATCTCCGCTTGCTTCCGCTCGGTTATTGCTGGAACTTGCTAAATCGCCGCGCGGAAAACTGCTCGTCCTCTGAAAGGATAGACCAAGAATCGGCTGTCCTATTCAACGGGCGATTTTTCGATTTTCCAAGGTGAGTTTCGAGCTCTTTTCTCTGATCAGCCGCCACTCCAATCGGCGAATCGAAGTTTCTAGGTGTAAAGTGCAGCGATTCGAGAATCTGTTCAGTGGGAATAAAGGGTCTACCGATTTTCTTAGGGCAATTCTGTGCGGTGTTTTACATTATCATGGAATAAACGCAGAGAGCCAGGAATTTCGTTTCCACGTATGTGTAACGGTAAAAAAAAAAAAGCTTGTTCTTCCTGGTTCACAATCGGTCTTTTTTAAAGCGCTCCTCTGTTAACCAAGCTATAAACCGAGGCGTTGTTGATTACAAGTTACGCCAGCTATTGAATAATTATTTACGTCTCTGAAGAGACATCGGAGTTCGCAACACCGCTTTGATACAGAGAAACTAATTATTAATTACATCGATCGTGTATGACGCGCAGCTCGTTAGTACACAGGCAGCTTGCGTTACTCTCGATACACTATCATGTTATAGAGATTAATTAACGATCGCCGACGAGTATCGATGCTTGTGGATTTTTCTCGCGAAAACTATCGAGGTGTCGAGTATTCTCGTGTTCGATGCATCGTATCGAGAGTCAAACGAGAAACGATATTAATGATGTTTCGAGAACGCTGTATTATTTCTGCGTTTATCATGGTAAACCTCGAAATTAAAAACATAACATTCCAGCAGTAAAATTTTCCAGGTAATTCAAAGTAAAAAAAAAAATTAAAAAAAAATGAAAGTAAATCTGAAGTTGTTTCTTTGCGATAGATTCGCAATTTTCTTATTAATTCTTTCACATTTTCCACTTATTTTTTAATATAATTCCATGCATCATCAATTCAGAAACGTCTTGTATCACCGACTACGAAGCTCAAACTTCTTTTCACCCTCGGCGAGACATAATTCCATCCCTTCGTTTCGCCTAAAAAAAAAACCCCCAAAAAGTTCAAGTATTCCCCATTTTCTGAACTCAAGAATCGTCGTCCAAGAATCCACAAGAAACCACCTAAACCCATCCCCACAAAAGCAACCCGTCCCAAGGAACACAAGAAGGCCAAAGAGGAGGGTGGCTTCCGGAGCTCAGGGGATGAGAGGAGTGGCCGTTATACTAATTTGGCGGCTGCTCGTTAACGACCCCTTTGAGGTCATAACTTTTGCCGCAAGTCTGACTACCCTTACTCGCGCTCTCGCCCGCGTATATGTGTGCGTGTCTGCGCTTTACGCGCAGCTTTCTCTCTTTCTCCGAACAAGGTGGTCGCCTTGGCCGCTGCTCAGTCAGTTCGCTCCTCGAAAAGCGTCGCGACGCCCGCGAACGCCGAGACGCGCGTAACCTCGCTGCGTGGGAGTGCGCGTGTGCGGCCGATCGGCGCGCGGCCTGTCGTGTGGCGGCTTGGCCGCCGGTAGTGGGGTCTAGAAACGTGCTCGTCACCCTCGAGAAGCGCCTCGAGAGACTCAGTAAGCGCCGCGAATTTGCCGTGGCCGGAAGTGTCTCGTGGTGTCTTCGCAGGACGCGTTCGTGGGTTACTGAAACCCTTGGCGCGCCACTTTTCGACTCGGCTTCTTCTTCTTCGAGTGTCCTTCAGAAATCCGAGAACAGGAAACCTCCGTACAGTCGAACTTTATCTGGTGTTCGGTTCGTAAAATCGAGTTCGACTGCCTCGAATGGAAGTTTAACGAGGGTTGGGGTTGCAGCAAGAGCGAAGGGTTGATAAGACTGGATCGTTTGGTTCTTTGGTGATACGAGAGGATTCCGCTCGATGATACGTAAAGGAAAGAGCATTAGTGGTTAGACGAAGGATTTCGTTCGTTAAAATTAGCCCGATTCGGGACACGAGAAAGTAATTACGTTAAGAGGTCCCTTAGTCGGGACTGGCAGCGGCGTGTCTCGTGAAAGGAATCGGTGTTTCATCCCTTGCTCCTTAAGGGCAGCTCGTAAAGGATCGCGGGACAGCTTCTGGGTAGCCGACGTCATCAAGAACAAACAAGCAGATCGAAGATCTGTAGGAGAGGAGATATTATATCCCTGGGCTGAAAGGCGAGGGACAAAGAGCCGTCTGGGTAGTCGGCGTCCCACAGAGGGAAAAGTGGAAAAGGGAGACCGATCCCTGGGAACGAGGACAGATATAGAAACACGGATTTCAAGGAAACGAATCGGGTTCCGGTAGGACCTCTGATCCGTCCGATCGGTCACCATTAATTCGAGTTTCTCTAATTAACCGTCATTCTTCGTTTAACTCGTTTCACTCGTCGTTCGACCATCATTGAGAGTCTGCGTTATTCCGTGTCATCTTTCTTTCGATTTTCTTATCCGCGAATTATCACGTGAGCAACTGAAGCCCCCACGGAGAGACTTCTCGCGCAACATGAAAACAAGTGTCCGGATCGCGATGAACGTCTGTCTGTTCCTGGTCGACTGATCGCAAAGGACAGCTCGAGAAAGAAGAAGAGGAGACTTTTTCCCCCAGCGAGATTAAAAAAACGATGTCCGACAGGAGGAAGTGAGGATCCCTTTTTGCGTGTCCCCCTTTTTTTTCGGTGCTCTCTACTCGACGGGAGAAGATGTGCCTGCGACACTTGCTGCTCTGCCTGCTGGGCGTCATCGTCATCGTCAACGGTGAGTTTTTCAATTATTTTTCTTACATGATTTTTCTGCCACTTGAGTTCGAACGCGAAGTGCCAGATTAATAGTAATTGTCCGTGTTTGTAACAATAGAGTATTGTAGCATTGTTATCGACGCTGGCAGCACCGATTAGACTCGAACGATGTATTAATTAATTCGAATAGATCTCATTTTAACTTAATTACTATGTTTAGGGTTAAATATTACTTTCATCGATAGGTGTATCTGTGATTTTTATTTCGTTTCAAGGGGCACGCGTGTATTCTTGTGTTTGAATTTGAATGAAATTAATCTATAACGATGATAAAGAAACTAACGCCAAGTAATGTTGGATTAATTTTTATATATTATTTTTTTTAGATCATTAAGAATTGAGAAAACGAGACAATTTAATGGAAACTAAGATACTTGTAAAATTACGTCGCCAAATTAGATATAGTTTAGCTTCGTTATCTTTTGTTTATGTTCGAAACATTCCGTGGAAATTTTTCGCGACCATTCCTAGATACGATTTAGAAAAATATTCGCAGCATCGCACTGCGTCATTGATACGTTCGTAAGCTTATCTTGGAAATTTTCCGTGCAGATATCTCGCAACCATTGCTAGATATGATTTGGAAAAATACTCACAGCATCCTACAGCACCATTGATACGTTCGTAGCTTATCTTTCGAAATTTTTCGCGGAGATGTGTTGCGACTATTTCTAGGTACGATTTAGGAAAACACTCGCGGAATCGTACCGCATCATTGATACGTTCGCACGAAGAAATGGTAGAGCTGGTTTTTGTTCATTCAGAAGGAGCCAGGTTTGTTGACACGTACATCGTAGGTCGATAGGATTCTTCGCGTGGATTTCATTGATAGAGGTGGAACGGAGCGTGTTTTTGTCGCGTATGACGAAGGAACGCGAGCTCGAAAGTGTCGTAAAGCGACAAAAAGTTTGGAGCTAAACCAGCTTCTGACCGAAACTTCTTGCTAACTATTTTTTCTTTTTCTTTTTTTTGTTCTTCGCGGTTTAGTCTAAATTAGTTAATAAAGTTGGATGAAGATGAAGCTTGCTTAATCTGTTTTTTAAGCAGGAACAGGGTTAATCTTTAAACTGTCGACACTCAAGAACGTTGAAGTTATGTAGTATTAACGTTGTAACGATTTAACGTTGATAATCACGAATTAGAGAAAAGGAAAATTTTGTTATTCGCACTTTTAGCTTTTAGATTATACATGGCGATATAGTAATAATTTAGAATTAATTTAAAAAAGAGATTATATTCATAATTTAAAATTACTAATTTTAGCCCTCAGATTATTAGATTTTATTACTCTGAATTAATTACTAAATTTTTTTTTACCGAAATTAAACATTCAATATTCTAGTTTTCACGACAGAGAACTCACCATGAATTATTAAAAAATTTCAGAATTATCCTAGTCATTCTAAAAATTATACGCTTCACGCTACATTTCTGATTATTAAATTATCAACACCGTAAAGCTTCAAATCATATAATCTACTACTCAACTAACTAAATACATAGAAGAAAAGTACAAATAAAAATTATTCGATTTATTTAACTTTCAACCAGTTCAGAAAGTGCAAATCTATAAAGTTTCGAGTATCATCCTGCGAAAAAGACAGAGAGTGGTTTTAATCCTCGAAGGAACGAGCCTAAGTAGCGGGAGCAGGGGGTTCTGTAGCGTCACGGTAGAGTTAAGTGAAGCTAGATTACGGGCGTTAAGTCGTCGAGTGGACGTTAAAGCAGCCGTGTGCCCGTTCCCAAAGAGATTTTTCGGGGTTGCCGGTTTACAGCAAATAGTTGCAAGGAAAATAAAACAGGGAACAGCCGCGGGCTAACGCGCGTCGTTTTTACACGTGTCGGCAGATTTTACGGTGTGCCAACCCTCGTAATCTACGCGACAGAGGGAGAGAGAGAGAGAAATGGTTAGGTACAAAGGGTGTAAAAGAGGGAAAGGTGGAAAGAGAGAGGGAGGATAAGAGAGACAGAGAGGCGAGCCAGCAATGGGAGAAGGAAAAGGGGATTGTAGAAAAAAAAAAAAAAAGGCCAACGCGGATCGTGGGGTGTTAACGCGCGCATTAACGGAGCTTTCGTCGGTGAAATAAAAAACGATATGCATGGATGGACGGTGGATTTTCGTGTCGACCCTAAAAAAAAAAGAAAAAAAAAAAAGAAAAGAGGGGCTTGCAAGTTGAAAGAGTACGAGGCCGTGAAAGTGAATCAAAACGCGTTGTTTCTCGTTTTTCTCCTCCCCGTACCTTTCTCGGTTTTTATGTTTCCCTTTGGCCGCATATCTTTGTCAAGAGAGAAAGAGTCGATGTCGATTCGCTTTTGGCCGACAAATGAATGAAAATGCGTGGCGTTTTTAAGGGTTCGTTTTTCCAGCTGCTTTTCCTCTCACTGTACACAGCTACTCCCTCTTTATTTGCTAATTCTTCCATTCTCCCCTCTACGCTCCTTTCGTTCCGCCCCGATCCTCGTTTCGCGATTCAAAGAGCAAAGGATTCGTTTGCCTGGATCGATCGGTGTTCTAGGGAAATCGAGCAAACGAACGCCGGAAAATTGCACTGTTTACGTTCAATTACTTAGCAGTGTACCTTGCAATAAACAAGATTACGCGTCTAATGAAATATGTACTCGCTTCGACCCGCTTAATTTCATTTGCCGAGTGTTCGCAGCCACGATCCGGCGGTTCGCCCTTCTCGTTCCCCGACGGTCGCTTTTATTGTTGCCCGTTTTATGAAGGGTTCGTTCGTTCGTTCGTTCGTTCGTTCGTTGCTCGGTATTAAGTCTCGTTCGTTTACATGCCGGCTTTAAAGTGAAACGACTCCGTTATACAGGAGCAGACAAATTGTGATGTCGCTTGACGAGTATAAACTGCTCGGAATAATTGAAGGATTATCACCTTTCTGAGTGACTTTGGGGGAAGATTAAGCTCCTGGTATGTTTAATAACGTGTTCTTGGGGAGCAATACCAGAGAAAAGTAGAAGACAGTGTTGGGAATTTAACGAGATCGATTAATTTCGACCTCTTCGTTCGTTGTAGGTTGCGACGTCTGACCACGCATTGACCTATTCTACTTGCTCCCCGACAGATTCTTTTTCTTCCCCGAACCGCGAAGTTTTGTCATCGTTCCAACGAGTAAAGCGAAATTACTTTTTATCCGTACGCGTGTAGAAGTATCGTGGCGCGTAATTTCTACACTTTCAACATTAATTTAATCGCGATAGAGTTTATTAAGCGAAGGATAAAATGAGATACTCTTACGTACAAAGGGATACTTTCCTCTGTTACAACATTTTTTATTGTTCCTTTGCGTTGCTGTAGCTTTATGAAAATACTGTTTTACCATTCAAGCGTGCCGTCTTTTTTCAGTGTCTGTGTGACCGGTACGAGGCTGGCTTTATTACGAAATTCATAAGAACGGTGATTCGTGTCGCCTCCCTTGAAACGTGCTCGAAACGGTATACACCTGTGACGAAGAATCGTACCGTAAAAATGTTTAACTCTTATATTTACTTGAGGATACAAACCAGGATTGACCAGATGATCTGATTAGCGAACATTTTCCTGTAAACGTGCTGGTTGTTGTCTCGACCAATTTATTTTATTCGACCGGTTCGTTCGAGAGAAATATTTTTTAAAATATAGAGAACCGAAACCCTTGGAAACGGACACATTTTCTTTCCGTATCGTTCTCTTTTTTTTTACCGTTACACAACGTTGATAAAGTAACGTATTTCTTTTCAAAACATCGTCGGTTTATTCTTTTCAAAAATACCGCGTATCCAGCGCGGGATGGAGGTTAAAAGCGCCGGTCCATTTATCGTCTGGGCTCGAGGAGGGGAAAAAGAAGAGAGATAGGCGGACACTTAACCGCGACGGAAATCAATCTAGATACAGGGCGAGACGATAGGTGAACGGTAATCTTCAGATTTATTTTTATTAATCCCGACTGATCGACCCGGTTTCCAATCGAATACTTGTCGGTGAAATTTACCGAAATATTGCGGTCGTTACTGCGTTTCAAAATATTTCGCGGCGGGTAAATATTTATAGGGGGCTCTAAAACTGTATCGTGTATCAGCTCGGAATGAAGAGATGAATTTTTCTCTATTTCCTGGTATCGAGCCGAGCGCTCGAATTTGTTTTCTCGAAGATACAACGCGATCCGGAACTTGGAACTGTCAGAACGATCGCTGGTCTCTCGCAGGAATTTTATTAATTAATTACGCTGTCTTTTGGTGAATTTTCTGTGATTTTCTATTAAAAATATAGGTAACAATTTATCTTCCTTACAACATTTATTTTTTCGTACAGTTTTTATTTAGATTTCTTCGCTAAAAGTATATTTTAATCGCCCCTGATTCTACTGCTGAAGTATTCCTATTCGTACCAAAAAAATCACAATAAAAGATATTAAAAAAAAAAAAAAAAAAAAATATGTACACTGCCAAAGAAACAAATCTTTAACCGTAAATTGTACATAAAAGAAGAAAAAACAGTAGAAAATGCAGCATAAAAAATTTATAGAATTTCTATAATTTCTGCGATAGATAACGAATCAGTTTTAATGTTAATTTTTTACGAAATTTGAATTACAGTGTTTTAAATTCAATTTAATTACACGTGTGACAATGAACGTTTAGAATGGCAACTACCATCAGCGAATTGCACATCAGAAAGCGGCTTCTGGAAGACGTGGCAATTTTAAATGAGTTACCGTGCAAAACATGCTGACGATTTTCCATGGCGAGTACATTATCGTTCCAGGAGCGTTGTGCGATGCGCATTAATATTTAGAATGTAGTATTTGCATCTAAAAAAGTAAAGGTCCAGGAACCGTATACAGCAAGCGGGTACTTAAGAAGCATTATCTGTAATCTCTTACCACTTTTCATGCCACATAAACCGGCGCTAACTTGCCCGCTAATATGATTACAGTCCTCTATTTCACTCGTTCGTGCCTGTCCCGTTAATACGTTACGCGAAATCAGACGTTAATCTGCTGATGACCGTCGCTAGACTTTTATGAACACTTTGGAACATTTAAGCATAACAGGATAATCGTCGTTATAAATGTTATATACTCTACGTCTGAATTATTGTTATAATATGGCTCATAATTTCCCTAGATAATTGTTAGATAAGAGTATTTAATACCAGAATCGTCAAAGCGGTGATCAGTCCGTGATTTTTCATAGAAAATAAATTCATTGCGATACATTCTTAAGAATTTTTAACGGTTTTCTGTTAAAAATATAAATAAAGGATTGTCTCCTTCGCGTTATATATTTTTTCATATATTCGTTATATTAGTTTCTTTTTGTACAAACAAATATACTTCAATTGTAGATAGTTCCGGTGTTAATTATGTGGAGTAATTATAAAACGTCCCGTTTTTCAGCTGTTTTTAATAGCAAAACTGAATATTATAAATTCGTGCCCATCATCCTTAATCAGCGGATGCTGAAAACGTTTCCACATACTCGTAATTCTCAGTGATATATTTTTCAATTACATTCCGTATTTTACTCGTGCGACACCTATTTTTTTTTAATCGCATAAAGATACTTTCATACGATGAGAAATTTAATATTCTTGGACCTAATTAATTAGTACCTACAATAAATTTTTAAATCGTTGTTTAAATTATTTTATCGACTTGAAATTAATACCGGAGCTATTAATAATAATGTTTGTCTTGATACACTTTTCATACAATTCGAAATTCTTCTTCTTTTTTTTTATTTTTTAATTCTTGCGTTCCTTCGTAAAGATTTGAGATACGAAAGCGAATAAACCAATGTGGAAATACTGTTGGTCTCCGTTGCATAAAAGAGCAACCGGAAGTATAATAGAAACAAAGTCAAAGTTACTATGCATTGTCACGTTTAACTCGATCCGTGCTTCTGGCTACTTAAAAGTTAAAACCGAAGCGCGGAAGCGTGGCTGGCCTTCTCCCTCTTTCCCTCTGTCGCTCTTTCCGGTGAAAGGAAACGCGTGTCAGCGTTATACATTGAAACGCAATCAAACAAACAAGCGAACGATGCGCCGTCTGCACTGTTACAGTTCTGTCTCGCGACTTTGCTCTCGCGTAATCTCAGAGTTTCACTCGCTACCGTGTAGAATTCATCCGTTTAATAAATTCCAGAGATCACGATTCTCTTCGTACCTTGTCGTTCGTAGCGAAGAGGTCTGAAAAACAGTTCCACGATTCTCTCGTAATCAGAACTTTAATCATTGTTCGAAATTTTTATATTAATTCACCGAACATTTAAATACTTCCAAATCTGGGTAACTCGAATTTTAACGCGTAAAAAGAGAAATTAAATACACAGATAACTCCAACTTTTAGGAGCCAATTATTTATTCCGAGGTCACAATTTGTAGAACCGTTCGAAAATAACAAAGTAGAAGATCGTTAGCGTGCACGGAAAGAGGATGAAGGCGATAGTTGGCGGAATGTTTGTCTCGATTCATTATCGACCGTGGCCGACGAGTACGGCTGTCAGTTATTTCGAGCAAATTGTTATTCGCTGTCGGCTCGAAGCGTCAATCAGCGTGATTGACGGCGCGTCGCGACGCCCGATGTCGTCAGAAACGTTCTGCGGCTCGCCAGGCGCTATCCCGCCCTTTTTTCCGCGCCCCTCGTGAATTATTCAGCGGCTCGAAAACAACTATATCTCTTCGGTTACGTGAAACGTTAATTGCTACGCGGCAAAGACGTCTGCAGGTTCTCTTGAGGTTCGATCGAGCGTGTTCGATCGAGAGTTTGCGAATGAATACTGAGGCTTCGCGTGATGAGTTTCGATGAAGATATTGGTAGAATATTGAAGGAATAAAGTTCGTTCTTCGTTCAGAACTGTTTTGAAAAACTCGGTTGTGTTCAGACACCCAAACTCAATTCCAAGATTTAATTTAAAAAGATACCAATTAATTCCAAGACCCAATTTAAAAAACTCAAAATTAATTCCAAGATTTAACTATACTTAAAAAGCTACAAATTAATTCCAAGACTCAGCTGTGCTCAACAAATTTAAAATTAATTCCAAGACTCAGCTGTGCTCAAAAAATTCAAAATTAATTCCAAGACTCAATCGCACTTAAAACAAAAAATTACAGCCACAAAAAAATAAATCTATATTATGAAGCAGATCTCTGCCTTCTTCCATTTCGCGATAAAAAACACACAAGAGTCAATAAAGAACAGAACAACTGGAAACAAAGTCCACCCCTTCTTAAGCAACGTGTTTGTCACCCTCGCAGAAGAGTGTTCGGATTATTTTCTCGAGTCTTCTTCGCGGCTCGAAGCTGCCTCACGCAGGCTCTACCAGGCTTACCAATTTGAAATGATAATGCTGGAGGGCTGGCTCGAGATAAATAGCGGTTGCATCAGCGTTCTTCTTCCCGTTTAAGGGCCTCGTGAGCCACTCGAGTCCACTCGAGACATCGCGTTGCCATTCTCAGGCCTCCACGATGCGCAGAAATTGGCGTGGTTTTCCGGTGAAGATCATTGATTACGACGACGATCATCCTTAATGGTAAATGCTTAACCCGTTCAATACAGCGAAACTGGTTAGAAAGATCTCTGTGTGACAGTTTGAACGCTGCCGTTGTGTACGCTATCGCTTATAAGCAGATCGTGGCTTTTTATTCCAAGTTCGTATCTTTGATTTTTGATTCTTCGAAAAATGTTTCTTTCTGTTCCTAGTTAATAAAGCAGCTGTAACTTTTTATGGAACAGGAGCTCGTGTATGATATTTTTAAATAATCAAAGAGTTCAATCTATCGGTAGAACTTTCCGTGGGTGTCGATCCAATTTTTCTTTCATCGTGCGATTTTATTTTTATACATGGAAGACTGCACCGGAGATAAAGGGAAAGTCTTTCGATCATGACCCCATTAGTTCTGTGTGGCAGAAAATCGTGAATAATTCGATGGTTTGAAATGTAAAGGTGCAAAGTCTGGAAATAAACGAGTCGTCCTGGTAACTATGTCTCCGCTTATGCTATTATCGTTTTTGCGTATAAGTCAGAGGCCGATCATAGCGTTGTTATTTTCGGCTATAGATATCGCGTATGTATCGGTAAGAGAGCGAGTATTATTTTACGAAGGTCGTGGATCCAAGCATCGATGCTGTGAATTGGTGTCTTGAAGATGAATAAATAATCGAAGACGTCGATTCAAGTAACTCATTCAGAAGATTGCTTCATCATACAAGCTCCTCCATTGTGTGAGCGTTGAATTTATATTGAACGGTACACAAAATTGTTGTAATTATAATAATTACAAAAAAAAACAAAATACCGATAGTACGGTGGCTAAAAAAAAAATTTGAACATCAGTGTATCCATTTTGGAATTTATCTATGGATTGATTAAATTTATTAAAAAAATATATTAAATTTCTTATCACGCGGTACTACCTCTGTATGGCAATAAGAATTTTCAACAAAGAAAAATTTTCATTCACAGAATTTATTAAAAAGAATTTTGTGAATGGAGATCGTTCTCCATAGAAGGTACGATTCTTTTTCTGTTTTTTTTAATTTAAATAAATTAGTGTCTACATTTTATCTTCATCGTACGATCAAGAGTTTTAAAACGAACCGAAACATTTTATGTTCTTTATAACAATATCAACGCATTGATCAAAGTTTATTCAATACAAATTTACAAATTAAAGAAACATCGAACTATCGTATTTTTTTTATCAATGTGAAAAATATATGAAAAAGAGTGGAAGCGAGTAAAATTTGAACCCTTTCATTTGTCACAGAGGAAGCTAGCTGCGCGCATATCTGCATCCGTGCATCTGCGACTCGTTGTCCTCGTCGTCTTACGCCGAGTTTCTCGTATGAAATACTGAAATACTCATCGTGGCGCACGTACGATACCCGACGAACGTATTCCGTGTTTCGCGTGCGTTTCCGCGCGGATGGATGCGCTTATAGTCTGCCAGGCGGAAACGCGCCGCAGCCACGTCGGTTTACAGACGTTCCTATGACAGACTGTCAAGTTGCAAGCTGCCGAGTCTGTTTCGCGATTAGTCGGATCGATCGTACGTTATCTGTCCTCCGTATGTGACTTTTTTTTTTAATTTTATTATCTTTTATTGTTCCTTCACATTTCGAACGGACAAAGAATTATTCGAAATTTGATTAAAAATAACAATTTCACTTCTATCTGTTGAATATAGATTTTTAATGCGATATCCAATATTATTTAAGAGTCGCACAAATTTATTTGCCAAAGATGCAACTCTAATTTAAGGTTTTATATTGGTATTTATAAATTAATGAAATTAGGATTTTTATTAAAAATAGATTAATCGATTATAGGTAAATTTCTAGGGCGATGGCCAATATTATTTAAGATTTATACGGACTTGCTTGCCAGAGATGCAATTTTATTTTGGTGCAACTTTATCTTAGTATTCGTATAATAAATAAAACCTTATTAAAATCTATATTTAAGAAATGAAGCAGAGAAATGAGCACAGTGGTCGATAATAAATATTTTCGATGGTGTCACAGAACTTAAATGAAGCAAGCTAGCCATTTCTTGTTTGGCTTATTTGATATCCTTGTTATTAATTGCTCTAAATTCTCCTAATTATGAACTACGATCGTGTGTCTCATTGAATATGCTCAGAGGCAACCGGTACGATTGCGAAAGAGAAACAAGAGGTGTCGGGCTGCAGGGTCCGTGGGGTGACTTTAATTCGAGACAGAATTACGAAGCAGAAGAAACGGAAATGAGGGGAATCCCATGGCCGACGGGGGTTTCATAAGCAACGGGGGTTCAGAACGAATTCTTTCCAACGACGAGACACTTTCGCTGTAATGTGCGTCATGTAATATGCTGTTGTGTGCAATATGCAACGCCACCGACCAAATGGAGTTGGAAGGGCTTTCGCATTCGTAATTCAACACGATGAGATTCGAAATGGTGAATTCAAAGGCGAATAGGACGCGATGGGAAAGACGAGCGTAAAGTGATTAACGCTCGAAAGAAGTGATTTTTGTGCTCGTTAAGGGATAATGGCTAAATTATCTTGATTATATTTTTTTTATTTGCGTTAGGCGCTCGTTTGTTCTTTTTAAACGGAGCAGTCTTTATTTAGAGTCTTATTTTTATTTTATCGGTTGCGAACAAACTGTTTCGGTTACATCTAATTTTATTAAGGGCTAATTTATCTTTTCCCCTTTCTGTTTACTTAGACCGATTTTTTTTTATCGGTTGCAATATGGTGCAGTCTTTATTTAGAGTATCAGTTTTTTTTTCAATTTACTTAATTTTATTAAGGGTTAATTAATTGATTAATTCTTTTTTTTTTACGTAGACTATTTTTACTCGAGTACGATTTTTATTTTATCGGTTGCAGTGATTAGCTTCGTTACAATTTTTGGATAAATTTTTTATAATGTAGAGATCCTCTCGAGATATCGCATGATATACGATGTGCACTCGATTCACCTTGAAATACGAATAAATCCAAACACGCCCACTATCGTTAAATTACGCTTAAGTACGGCTACTTTTCGAATGCCTGTCTTCGCGACGTTGGTCGTGTAAATCGGACCGGAGGCAAGAGGCACGTACCAAAGGGGTTGAATTCAATGAACCGTGGAAAGGAAGAAGAAGAAGGATCGCGAGCTTTTTGCAACGGTACGTGCGTGACGATCCCAAAGAATTCGGTTAATCGTTTCGAACACGAGGTATATAGGCGGAAACGATACGTACTCGTGTCCATGAAACGAGAAACGATATACGAAATCTTTGTTAGTCAACAGATTTCGCTCCTTCGCTCCCGACTTGTATAATTTAACGAATCTTCGAGGAAGTCTTGCCACTTGGACACCCTTTCGACGCGGAATTTAGACTGAGAGATCTTTATGGGTGGCCCTAATACCCTGAGTTCGCGGACCAAGTTCGAAGATTCTCTCTTGAAGGGAATTTGGAAACTTCGATGCGCTAAAGTGGTGTCCGAAAATTATTTTTTGATGCGCTGTGACTGGAAAATCGAATTTATCCATCCGAAACAGAAACTCTACAATAATCCAAAGCGACCAGAAATACACGCGCAAAAGAAAATTATCTATCCGTCTCAAATCCAAAGCATCATTAACCCGAATCAGCTACAAATTCGCACGATCCAAAAAATTAGATTACCATTCACGAAAAGCCATACGATTCATCTTGCTTTGATAAAACTTTGAAACTATAATAAGTAAAAATGGTATATAAAATAAAATAAAATAAAAGATCTATCAGGTTATTACGTATTAAATGTTCGATTTTAAAGTAGGTATTCCCTCAAACGTATTTGTTTGTAAATGTTTCTACGTTTATGAGTGTCCGAGGTACCATTTTAAAGCTCATGAAAGAGTATCATTTTAATGCTTAAGAAAAAATGGTAATTGCTTCGATCGATAAAGTTTAACATTAAAAAAGATATATCCGTTTAAAGTTTGCTTCAAAAATCGAACGTTTCATATGTAACAATTTAATAGAATTCTCTTATAAAGATTTATTAAATAAAAATATACTTACTCTTATAAATATTGCTCTCTGGCCTCAAAGATGCATAAACTAATTTTAGTTTGTGTTAACTCGTGACCTGATCGGTTAGCAAAGTGTCGAAAGCATTCTTGTGAATAATATTTGAATCTTTGTTGCTTCGAGGTTGGAATAGAGGATTACTAGTTTTTGTTTTCACGAGTTTTAATAGTTGTTTTATTAGAATATTAAATTCACGGTAGCTGCAAGGGATAAAAGGTGTACCGGTTCCATTTGTACGTTTTATATACACGGAAGCACTATCCTACAATTATCGACACTTGGTTACAGACACAAAGCTATAACGCAATCGGGATCTAAAATTGCATCGAATCGGTTTTGTATGAACAAGTACCACTCGTTCCATCGTTAATAACGTTAACGCTGACTAGCGTGCTCACAATTTAATTTAAATCTAAATTACGCGGTAGAAGCATTATCTAAATCGGTATACTCATCGAGCAACGTCCACTAGTAAATTAGGAATTACGATTCTGTGTGTAGATCGTGTAGCTATGAATTATAGTAATAAAATTAATATTATTAATTGCTAATAACTAATTGCAGAGTTAATTAGCTATAGGATTTATTCGCCTGTCTTAAAACGATAATTAGACATTTTACAACTTCATGGTAGCTGAATAGTTTAGTGAAAAGAAATCGGTTCTTCAGGCTCATAAATTATCTTGCTTCAAAGTAAATTATAATTCTGCGAATTTATAACAGTATTATATAAAACATTTTGTTTGTTTCTATTTATTTTCACTATTTATTATAATTCTACTGTACGAAAACAAATCAGAGATACAGAAAATCTTTTCTTCTTAAATCTCACTGAGAAAATGATCTTTAAAAATTCATTTTATATCAAATATATCAAATATTTAAATTGTAGATTTTTATACAAATTCACATTTCTGAGAATACAATAATAAAAAAGCTAGAATTTGGGTAAAAAATTATTAACTTATTTCATCTACTAGGTATTATAAAATTAAATAATCGTTATATTCTAGACGTCTTTTTATTAAGATTTTGCACCTTTAAATTTCCCACGAATGCATACAAAGTTTCAGTCTACAAAATAATACTTGTTTCGAAGAATTTTTCTTTCCCCGCTACAAGTTCAAAAATATTCAAGGTGAAAATTTTTATCGATTCACCCTCTACGCTATCCAATCTTTCTTCACCCGATTCATTAAACACTCGGATCCCCCGAAAAAACCGCGTAAACCACTTTATACTCCTCCCTGTCTGCGCAAACACATTTTAGACCCCTCTGTGAGTCACGATTTAACGAGCTCGAAATCCACGCGCGGCATCTCGGTCGCGAGCTCGGTTTTTCCGCTCGTGAAAAAAGCGAAATTATCGCGATCGAGCGCGCCGTGGGACGTGGAATCGTTGCAGCACCGGTTTCCCCTGGGAGCGAAGGAGGTTTTTCAGGATCGAGGCAAGATGCGTCGCGATAACGAACGCCGGTCGCCATCTTTTTTGCGTTTCGCGTTATTTAGGAACGCAGTCAGGCGTATTAGCAAGGTAGACGATCGCAGGTGGTTTCAAATTTTTTTTCGACACTCTTTTCATTTTTCTTTTATTTTTTTTTTTGTCGTTTGGAAGCAATATATAAACGCGAGTCTGATGCTTTATTATGAAATCAAGTTAACGTTCGACTTACTGAATTTTTATTAGAACGCGTTACATCAATTATGCGCACTCGAATAGCGGAAAGGAAGAAGGAGGAAAACTGCGGATGCGTTTAGTTAAATCGAAAAATACGAGACCGTATGGAAGAGGTTTATAACGGTGGGTTGTATGGTCGAGTGTTTGATATGGTTGAAACGCGCGAACAACGTGCTAATTAGAAGCGTAATCGTATTGTGTGCGCCTATCGAGGGAAGTGAATCGAGTAATGTTTCACGCTGATGGAGGTTTGTTGATACAGTGAAGGGATGCTGTTGATCGCTAGCATTTTATACGGTTGGAAATTATTGCTCTAATATGTGTAGATGCGTTGATTCTTCTTGGTGATTGTTTTAAGATTTAGAGGCCGTTAAGTTTCGATAAATCGAAAAGAATTTTGTTTTTATTTTGATCGAAATTTAACAATTTTATTATTATCAAATTATTTGATTATTCACGGAATTTTCATTTTGGGGAATTCATCCCACGTTTCCTTACATGATTTCTTAATTTGTTAATTGGATCGTTTCTTAATTTGAAACATGTTTTACGTGTAGAATAAAAAATGAAGACGAATTCATTTATTTTGGTTCTTACGGGTGTGAATATGACAATTTATTTTTATTACAAATGTAAGTTAACGTTCTAATTTAATAAACGATTTAAAATCATTTTTTAAGATACTTTTCAGCACGTTGTTTCTATATTTTTCTCAAAATATTTTCAGCTCTTTTCCGCAGAATTTTTCGAAGAATAGAAATTACATAGATGTAGTATCGAATCCTGTGAAATTCCCATTGGCCAAGCCGATGAAATTACGGGGACGACGGGGAAAGTATGTTGTCGTGAGTTATAATGCAAGTGACACCGCGTTTGCTATATCATTAATTTTCTGTCGCGCTATAACGACCTCTATTGTGGTCGCAATTTGCGGTTAAAATTCGCACGCAGCCTCGATGTTCATCTTCGTTTCGCCATCGTCGCGGCTCGGTTTCGCGTTTTGCGTTGTTGTTAATAATAGTCACTGCCGCGGTTCGACCACGGAATGTTCGAAACCTGTCGTTCCGAATAAACTATAGGCAGCACCGATAAAAGTTCCTCTAATTTACAATGCGAATAGGGATGTACTTTGACCGGCAGTTTACAATTATCTGGAAAAGTTTCAGCGTCCCTCAAGTAATTCAATTTACCAAATTAAATATAAATTTTGTATACGAAATTAAGTTTGCATTCTCTTAAAATAATTCTTAGCTTGAAACTCTTTTCGAACATGTAAAAAAGGAATTATTGATTCATAGATTCGGAAGATATAGCTTGAGTATTGAATTAACGGAGAATTTTTAGAACTTTGAGACCAATTTTAAATTATAAAAACGAAAAATCTAATTAAAATTCGCTTCGTAAAATTATTATCAGCCCATTTTACGGAAACAAATATTTTCCTCTCACTGTTTCATACGAGATTAATTCTCAGCAGAAGATTCCATAAAAATTCGTAAATAAAAAAATATAAGCTAGATAGAAAATTGTTTTATTCGCTAAATATTATAACGAGTGCTATATTTTAAGTTCATTTATATATTTATATTATATTTTCGTGTCTTCGAAGTTTACAGTAATACATAAAAGTCCTCGGTTTAATAATTGCTATCCACGCCATTCTTGTTCAATTTGTTCTTTAATTCACACCCGGATTCCCAATGGAGTCAATAAACGAACACAGAGTCTAATGATCGTTATATCGTCCCTCGTGTGCTGTAATTAATTTTCTCGCGTACTTAGGGGCGCAGAATCATCGCGACGTCTCCGGCCGTCAAAGATGATTAAACCGTCGTCCCGTTATTGCGACGATTTCACGGCTCAGTCGAGGTTATTCGGCAAGCAGCGGGATTATGGTCACGGATATAGGATAATAAGGAATCGAGGTGGTAAAGACGAGAACTTGAACGTACGTGACGGGAATCGGAGCTCGAAGAAAACTCGAATTACTTTGACAAACTCCACCGGTATACGTGCTTCCCTCTTCTCGCTTCGTATTTCTCTGTTTTCACCCGTTTTCGCTTCTCTCGGTCTTTCTCTGTACGGTCGTTTTTTATACGGTTGTATCGAGCTTGTTAGAAATAAACGGCGAGAGCTCTTCGTATCGTCAAAACAGCATTAATTTCTGTCCCAACTGCTTCCCACCATTATGATGCTCTCAGCTTGTTTCTCCGCTCGTGACGATTTTCAAGCCATTTAAGAGAAGTTTGTTCTACCGGGGAAGAATATATAAAATGTACGATACAGAGATTTCGTTGAATTTTTTCCTACGAGTTACTAGTAATTTAAAAACAACAATAGTAATAAAAAAAAAGAAAAAAAGGAAAAAAAAGAAAAAAAATGAACTTCCAACATACAATTAAGAATTAAGAATTTTTTTGAAATCGACTGAAAGGTCGTAGCAGACCTTAACTAAAATTCATAAAAAAAATTGACCTATACCATTAATACTTGCAAGGAATATATAATATTTCCATTTCACAAAATCAACAGAAGTAAAATAAACTTGACCGTTAAAAAGCCACCCTAAAAATTTCCAACCCTCCCAACAAAAACGATCGAGACGTCTCGACGAACCGTGCAGAACGAGCCCTCTCGATATCCCCGCAGTCACTCGAAATTATATCCGGCTGGTCGAATTGATATCGACTTCCGCGAGGAAGGGAGAAGATCCACCGGTGTTCGGGCCAACAGGCAGAAACTGGATTTCCGGCGGGGTGTAGGTCTCGAGCGGAGTCGTAAGTCGGCCGACAAAACGCGGAAAGCTTCTCGAAAGAGTTACGACGTGGGACACGAGGAATCGGGGCGGCGTTTCTCGAATAAAAGTAACAGAATCGAATGGAACTATCGCGCGGATGTAAACTCGCTATCGGCGTCAGACAGCCAGAGACGGTTCTTCGAGATGTCTGGGACGCCGATCTCTTCGTTGTTCCGTAACGGAGAACTTTTCGGCGGGAAAAGTTACGGCGATATGGCCGCTTCTTAAAACTTACATACGTTTCGAACGAAAGCCGGATCGCGACGTTCCCACGGGACGGCTTTTAACGCGCCGTCTGGAAGAATTATCGATGTAGCGCACGGGACACGCGCGATCTCTCGGCCACGTTTTTTTACGTTCCGCGTTATTTAATGCAGAATTATTCCTACTAAAATGTAATTAAAAATACTGGAATATTTAAGTATAGAAAGTTTTCACAGTTTCCTGAGTGTTTTTTTTTTCTATTTTTCTTTTTTTTTTTCATCCTTGACTCCGAACTTCATACCTTTTACGCACCATACTTTCATGCATATTAACAGGGACTGCTTGTTTAATGTATCTCGTGGCTTAGGGGTTAAAAATAAAAACACTGAAATTTAATGGGATACAGGTTGTATATTTATTAACTGTAAAATTGAGACTCCGAAGTTTAGCTGTTTGTGTAATTTTTGTTTCAATATGTCCGGCGTAGATTAATTTACCAGTACCAGCAAGTTTCAGTACATTGTACTTTCTTGGAACTGTTTCAATCTTTTATTATCGCGATTTTCAAGATTGTTTGAGTACGGATTGGAAACTTCAAGATTCGTTAGGGATCGTCGGAAATTCTTATCGAACGTTCAAACAATGTAAAAATTGTTATTTTTGATGAGAAAACACCTTATACCTAAGTAATCATGATTTACGAGGTACTCATCGATTTTACTTGGTTATTCCGTTTTTCCCGGAGCCAAGGAAAACGAAGCTCGATAATGTTTGCCGAAAAATCGATAGCCATTAAGTCGCTGACCCGAAAGATTATCGAACATTGTTCCACTTTCATTCTCGCTTCTATCTTTTTCTTAAAGCTAGAGACCCCTCCGTTTGATTTACATTCTGGTCCCGCGATCTCCCGCTCTCTGTCTGTTTTATAAGAAAGCAGAAAGACGCTTCTGTCATCGGTATAAGGGGCTCAGCCTCAGTCAGGGGAATTTTTCGCATCGCCAGAATTCGATAAATAAATCTCGCGAGGTACAATAACAGGATTTCCTTGAATCCAGATATTTAAATCGCTTTTCTCGGGTAACACAGATGTCTTCAAAATCTTTACACACTTTTCTGCACACGCGTTAATTTATTGTATACTACAATTCCTTTACATATCGTAATTCGAGATGCATTAAAAAAATTATTTGATACATTTAAAAATACGACCATCAAAATACATTTATTTGTACCAAAGAAATCTAAATAATATGTTTCAAAAAATATACAATGCAAGAGAAACAAAACCACATTTTTGTTTCAAAAAATCACGAAAAATATTTAAAAATTTACACAATTTTTATGAGAAATTGCGATCCGGTTATTTGATCGTTTTGGTAATTTTAGTGTTTATTTTTTTTTTAAGGAGGATAATTAAATGATCGATGTAGCCTAACGAAACACAATTTCAATTTTAAATTGTATAAAAATTCCAACCACCGTAGACTCGTCTTTTCCTCCACCAGAAATACTCAATTTCTCGAATTGAATCGCTAAAAAAAAAAAAATTCCTCCAGTTAAATTACAGTTTATTCACGTCAGCGTTTCTGCTGACACCTCGGTCTCGCTTTACCCGTACGAGCATGTTCGTTGTTATTATTACGATAAATCTTATGAGCTCCATGGAAAGTCGATAATTTCTCGCTCGTCCTTTTGTTGCAACTTCTATACTGGTCCACGGCCGCCAACCTATTCCCTTCATTTCCTCATTCCCCGTTAGTCGACTTACGACTTATCCTCCAAATCCCATTTCTCCCTATTCAGCAGGAAACAGGAAAAGCTACAGTTTCGCAGACATTCGCGGCCGGATGTTCCTATCGCAGGAAGTAGACGAATAAAGTTTCCAAGTAAGATTCTGCTGATCTAATCGACGAAACGTGCCCAGAGAAAATGGAATAATCACGATTCTTTAATAATTTCGCGAATTTTCTAAATGATTAGAAAAAGAAATTTTCACCGCATCATTTTTTGCTCCCTGAAGAACCAGTTGGATCTGTGACTCTTTCTCTATCTCCCTTGGGAAGCCTCTCAGGCGTGCAGCGTTAGCTTCTGAAATTTCTAGATTTCAAACTTTTAACCCTCGGATGTTGGAGGGTATCAGCCACTCCGTGAAAATACAGGGGCAAGATGTTATAAAAATTGTATCGTGTCATTTTTTAATCAGCTCGCTCGACGAGGGTATTTTTTTTATTTCGACAGAGATTTTTTATTCATGAAATAAATAAATGATTCGGTTGGTTGTTATATTTCAGACGTGTCTATTGTAATTATCCTGCTATAGGATAAATAATTTTTAGTTTTTTTATTATTTTTAATTATGGAGAATAGATAATTAAACGAGACTCGAACACATATTTATTTTGTGATTAGAGGATTCCAATAATCTATTTTTTATTTCGTTTAATTTGCTTGATGAATTAATGCAAATTTTTCTCTTCCAACAATTTAAAAAATTCGTCGATTTATCTGACTTCTATCGTTGCCTTTTTTTCTTTTTTTCTTTTCTTTAATTGAACGATGAAGATATGTCTCATCTTTGTTTTTTACAAGAAAGTTAGTTTCTGTCAAAGTGGGGCTGGACGAAGGGAATTTATATCAATTGAAATTTGTTACGAATGTTAGTTGACTTCGGTGCAATTTGCTTTTAGCAAAGTAACTCGGTTAAGGGAATTTGCTTTAAATTTACTTAGTTAGCAAAGTTTGCTTGGCGAAGTTAATTTTGGTAAAATTCACTCTCGCTAATTGAGAGTCGGTCGTACAATGGGGCAAGTTAAGACGTGGACCGAAGAACGATGCTTTTTTATGGTATTCATAATTTTATTTCGAAGTCGCCCGTGTTCTTTTGTTCACGGGTGTAAAATTCCCCATGCTGCGGGACGTTTAAGTTATATTCGGTTTGCGAAACACCTCTGGGCGAATCCTCGAGATAAAATGAATCGTAAAGTCTGGGTTAATGTTGTTCCTGAATAATAGTAGGAGAATCTTTGCATTTGATAAATTTAAAACAGTTAAGCCCTATCTTTATTTCTAATTATTCTGATTAACCTTCTTGCAGCAACGAGCCTTCGCTTATCGAAGCAACTTAATTTTATTCCTTTTTACTAATACGTTGAATCGTGAAAAAAAGCACAGAAATACATGGAATACCATTTTCCAATCGTATTAACATTAATGTTAATAATTGTAACGTTACATTAGTAAATAATAACGTTTCTTAAATGGAGTTCAAGAACGGAGTTGAAAAATGGAGTTGAAAAATACACAATATCTTAAGAATTGTTCTCATTTACCGACAATGTAGAAACAGTGTACGTTAAAAAATAATAAAAAGAAGTTTACGATCGACAATGTGTCAGCGTGTGATTGCAGGCTGCACCCGTTAATGGGATCCGGAAAACGAGGTTGGAATTAACCAAAGAACTTTTAGAATCGATGGACCTTTAAAAGGAAGTTTGCGGTTATAACCTAAGTTCGGCAATAGAATTCCTGAGTTATGGCTTGTTCTCACACGCGAGCGTAGGTCCGTTTAGCTGATGAAAGGATGAAAGAAAATGGAACGAGGTTCGAATGGTTTTACCGTTTCGATTGCCTTCTCAATTAGAACTTACTATATCCATAAATTATTTAACTTTCCGCCGAGTAAATCTTTTGAAATTTCCAAACAATTCGCGAGTGCAATTTTTATGAGACCTATCATGTTTCACAAATTTTTACAAACTTCTCGGCGCACTAAATTTTACAGAGCAACTTTCCTTTTAATAACCACAAATTTGAGGATATATTTTCACCCGGTCGGGAATGAATAAATGATATATATTTATCGAGTATCCGTGTTCAAATCGAGCTCGAAATAATCGGGCACTAAAAATTTATCGTATATTTGATGTGGAACAGTACGACGCCGATATATCGACGATATTGCTAGTTAAATTCGAACGACACTCTTCCCGGTATCTATTTCTAAAACGTCTACAATCTCTCGCATCGAACTTCCCTGTTCTCGATATTGTAAAATCAAACTCGAAATCATATTACTTTTTATCGAATATACGCTCGTCAATTTCCATTAGGAAAAAATGGTGGATTAAAATTGATACTATTCGCGATACGCTTAAATCAAACATCACCGCAATCTCCTATAACAATTTCCTGCCATTAGCCTCAACTTTCCCTATGACCAAACTTCTCTTCACCGTCCTCCAATGGAAGCGTTGGACGGTTGGCCGAAGAAGAGGAATAAAAGAAAAGAATACGACTCCCTTAAAAGCGAAACTTCATCGTTCGTCCTCGAAGCGTGCAACGCCCGCAGCGCGTAAAAAAGCTCATCGAGACTCTGAACGGAGTTCGGTTTAATTTCAACGAGGAAAGAAAAAGAGTCACAGAGTCGCCGATTGCGCGCAAGTATGGGGTCGAAGGGCTGGTGGACGCGTCGCGTTGTGTCGTCGTTCGTTCGCGTCGGTTCGTCAAGGTGGAACGATGCGACGAACGAGAACGAGTGACAATAATGGCGGAGGACCATAACGTCGTAACACCAATAAAACCCTACTGCCGGCAGTCGGAAATGAAATGAGCCGGCAGTAAAAGCGCGGGAATGTGCCGTGATGCATATAAGTTCCCATTTGTTTCAATTTGCCCGGCCACAGCGTGGGAGGCCCCTTTTCGCTCCTTGGGATCGTGCTTTTTTGACTGACGAGTATCGTGAGATACGATGGCTAACCAAACCTGGAATCCATCCGAGACACTTTGGTTTCTTTTTTTTCTAACTTTTTTGTACGCGTTAGAACTATCGAGGTGAACAAATTGATTTGATTTCTTATATGAATTTTATAAATTCACGGTGTGAATTTCATATACACTTTTAGATTTTTTTCTTTTTTTTTTTGTTGTTGTCGTAACTGATGTTTATATAAATATTTCTTTAATATTTGTTACTTGGAATCCTTCGGTGTAACCCTGTGAATTTCTAATACACTTTTAGATGTTTTTGTTTGTGCCGTAACTGATGTTTATATATATTTTTTTTTAATATTTGTTATTTGGAATCCTTTGGTATAACCGTTGTGATTCTTTAATTTAGCTTTTTAAAATACTCGAATATAGTTTATTGCACGCCACGCTGGTAAAAGATTCTTTGAAAGAAATTCTTTTGTCGAGCAACGACAGGCTTCACGAGGTGCGCACTGTTTCCCATAGAGAAAACGTAACGAGGAACGTTGCGCTCGTTGTGCGACCAAGGATAGGTTTCCGATCGACAGAATTATTTTCCAATTATTTTTGCCCGCTCGATCGGTTCCCTGTTCACTGCTTCGCGAAGAATGCCAACGTTCTAACCGTAAATAAAATGAATCCATTCTTGTCCAGTGTACAAGGATTTCTTTGTGAAATGTATACTTTTCAATACTTTTCCTTCCTTAGTTCGTATCCTTTCAATTCAACGATTCTTTTCTAAATATTAACGACGATCATTTAAGTAATTATAAATTAATAATTAGTATGTTCATTATAATATCAAGCACAAAGAAACTTATCGAAAATTCGGTATTATCCTTTTCAGTAATGTCAAGCATACCATACGGAGAATGCAAATTCGTGTCTTTGGAAACGATATTAATACAAAATTAAAATTAACATAAAATGTTTAACAAACTGCCATTAAAATAATATTATTTACTAATCGTGTAAGAAACTCAGATTTCGGGAACGTTTGAGATCCGTTGATAAAACCAATATTACCCGGGTATCGAACTTGGCGAACTCGATAAATTTCCTTCTTATCGGCTAGCGAAATTTACGAGTCGTCCCTCTCGAGTAATCGCGAGAACAAACACATGTACACGCGTGCATGGTTTTTCCCGACACACGAAGCGTACTGAAAACAATCTTAGATCCTGACAATGTTCTGTAAAGAAACTTCATAGCGAACAAGTCGGAATCTTCGATCAGAATTCGCGTATAGTTTCACAAATGGAAATGTGTTAAAAAATTTTCAAGTGTAATGAAAAAAAAAAAAAAAAAAACACAAATCACAATCACAGAAATAACAGGTATAATTCAACGTTAAAATTTGTTCCACGTTCTACTCACAATTAACAAGCAAAGAATATGAACACCGGCGTTGGCGCGTGTTTCGCAAGTATGCGTCAGAAGCGTATCGTACGCCGAGAGAAAACTGCAAAATTGGCAACCGAACGGTAGTTGATGACATCAGCATCGGTTCGTTCGGATGTACGGAGTTAATGGGACAAAATATAATCCGTGGAACAGATCGAACGATAACGTGAACGGACGAACGCTGGACCGGAAGCTCCGGGTGGACGCGTCGAATCGGCAACTCTCACGAAATTCGGAAAGTACTTGATATTCGTGGCCCGTTCAATCAGTACCGGCCTGATTGGATCGTACTTATTAAATCGTACACTATTGAGGAACGATCGACGAGGTATCGATTACCATCGCGTACATATATATTTATTCAGCCCTTTTCAATTAAAATTTCCGTATGTAGGAATACCGGCTGTGGAACTGTTGCTGAATAATGTAATTGCGATCGCAATATTACCAGTATTTCTTGCCAGGCAATCGAACGCAGGATCGTGGATGCAGCGGAGAAATTACCTACGGTTTCGTTCGAAACGATATGCTCGCTCTGGTTTCGTTTCGTTCCGTTTCTGTTTACTTGCTTGATTTCTTTTTTTCTTTCTTTCTTTCTTTTCTTCTTTTATTATTTTTTTTTTCACCGTTTTTTCTGCCGGCTCTTTTTTTTATTGTTCGTTTTTTTAATTTGATTCATGCACGAACTTGGCTGTCGTTTTTCCGTGTTCTCGTCCACGGAGCACAACCTGTCTTGCATTCGATTTTAATTACGAGCCGCAGGGGCAGTCTAAAAACACGGGCTCAAATGTAGCTGGCTTCGTTCGCGTCGTTGGCGAAATTACCAGCGAGTCATTTTACGGTTACATCGCGAAATTATGGTACACGGATCGTGGATGAATCGCGAGTTACGCAAAAACGAAACGCTACCGGTTCTCGTGCTTCTTTTTTTTTTTTTTTAGATAAAATAAGGCGACAGTAGTCGGAGTTACCGTAGAGCGAGAAAATTGTTGGAAGATTTTCCGTGGCACGTTAATTTTTAATCTTTCCATTAAAAGACTAGCTGAGTTATCGATCGTTAATGAAGTTCCGTAGTTTATGATCAACGAGACGTGGGAAATTTTTCCTCTTTCGCGGCGCGGCTTTATTTCCTTCCAAAGTTCGGATCTATCAATTTTCATCGGAGAAACTTGTGATAAAATTGTTTCTTTTAAACGGTGCAACATATTTTATTCTTCATCGAAGTAACGATCACTGGAAGCTTTATATATCTTTGCACGATTTGGAATTTTAACGTTTTGGTTTAGCAGAAGTTAATTGGTACATGTTTGAAATAGATAGTAATATATCAAGGATGCGATTGACATGCTTTGATTAGCTATGCTCTGCTATAGATATAATCTGGGTTAGATAAACTTAACCTTGCCGGAGTAATCCAATCCGTAGCTTAATCCATCCGGAATTCTGACCCGACCAATATACTCGATCATGCTTCGACTTTGTAATTTAATTAATTCAAAAACCTACACTTCTGACCGTTCTAACAATTAATACTGCATCGTCCGTATCTTCTGTCATAAAAATAATAAAAAAGAAAAACAGCAGGGACTTCAAGATCCTCCATTTTTTTTTTTTCAACCCTCTAACAGAATTCTTCCTTTCTTGTAAAAAAAAAGAATACAATTTTTGCTACAATTAGTACATAAATTAATTTTCCCAATAATTTTATTATTATTCAACAGTCTCGCGTTGGACTGATAACATAAATTCAAAGCTCGCTCAGTTTCTAAATAGACACCACTCAATAGAATGGCCAGGTTCGAGCAATAAATCCCACGAAAGACGTTCCACTTAGCCGTGTATCATCTCTGGGAGTGATAATTCGAAATTGCAACTGTGAATAGCAGTGGCAACCGCAAAGTCGTGAGGACAGAACGTCGGAATGGAAGTTAGTTCGAGGCGGTCGTTGGTATCGGCGCTGCCGGAATCAATGCACGGTATTGTGAAAGGCCGTTTAGTGGAGAAACGTAGACTGCTTGGTGGCCGCTAACATAACGGGTGTTCTGTTAACTATCGCGGTATTAACATTCACCGATGCGTCGAATTTATAGAAAGAATTTGACGAAATTTTTCAAGAAACAAATAAAGCGATTCGAAGTGACCTGTTGACCCATTTAAGATCAGCGATTTTTCAGATTGCGTTGAGTAAGATCACTAGCTATGGATAAGAATTACTAATGCAGAGCTATTCTGAAAAATTAATTTCCCCATTTTCACGTATCCGTGGTACGGGTGATGAATAATTTGAATTTAATCATTTATTTATACATCGATCTCGAGTTCCTTTTTTAACGTAACGCTGGATTCGCATTAAAAATAGATTGTCACGTTCGAATTAGCAATGACTGAGATAACTTGGTTATCGGATTAAATATAATTAAATTAATGTTTTTTCTTTGTACAATGCATATTCCTCGCAGCGGTTTTTCCGACGACAGAGATACTGTTCAAGCGAGGAGAATATTAATTAATATTTTTTTCTCTCTTTTTTTTTGTACCTCCGCGGAGGATTTTTTTATTTAATTTTGAAGCAGATACATCTAACTGTATTGTGTATGAAAATTAAGGCCTCGCGGCGCTGAAAACGGTAAGATGAAATCGATACTTGAAAGTTTAAAGTACAAACGTAAGGAAGTCGCAGCTTTGTAAGCTGGTATTGTTGCCCTGTAATTGAACGTCGTACAAACGAAGCTGTTCGTGGTTACGATTGCAATCTTTGCAAATACGGAGAGAAGTTTACTAATTTCATTTCGTACCTAATCTAGAGTTCTCGTTTGACGTTCGTTTAAAAGTAGACGAATTGTGTTATACATGATACGTATTTAAATCGTCTATAGACATTTTTATTTTTATTTTTTTTTATTTTTTGCACGTCATAATTTCTCATCGATCCCTTACACTCATTAATCTCTATGCACGATAATTTAATCTCGAAGAAATTTCTACCCGCGATACAAAAATTGTTTCTCACAATTTTCCTTCAAACTGCAACAAATCGACCGAAATATATTCACAACCAACTTTCGAATAACCACCCTGTATACAGAGGTAGTTGCATCGAAGGCAAACGATCTCTCGAATGTCTGTGCTCGAGTTTCGCAAAGCGGCGCCCTTTCGAGATCACTGATATCGGTTGACCGAGTCGAACCGAGCCGATTGACCGAGTCTGAAACCGCTGGTCAGCCAAAGTGGCGGAAAATGAAGAAATCGTGCAAACCGTTCTGCAACTACTTTTCCGAATTCCAAATTCTTCAGGCGTTAGCGACAATTTCTCTGTACACCACTATTTCTCTTACAAAATTTATCAATCATACGCTTGATTCTTTTATCTACGTAAAACGTGTATATCTATGATAATTCTACGATACCTAGACTTCTTTTAAATAAAATAAGAAAAATAAAAAAAAAAATCGTAGTGAGAAATTTTTCATAATTAATTTTTTTCCAAATGCATTGTGTTTTGCATTGCGAGAATAGTTATACTTGGAAATTACGTGGATATTTTTCAATTGCTTTTCAAAATTGCGCAAATGCAATATCCAAATAATTATAAAAAATTATTTGCTACTTTGAAAATATGAATTTTTAGTTCAAAATTCGCATAAATTATAATTATATTTAAAATATCAATTTATAGTTATCAATATCTTTCTCCACTGTTTTACGAGTACGATCTACCCTTAAAGTTACAACTTTGAAAATATTAATTTCTCAGTTCATGTTTATAAGAACCTTTCTTCTCTATTTGGCGAGTACTGTCTTCCTTTAAAATTCTGAACCCCTTTTTTAACATCCCCTGTAGTAAATACCGTGTACATCGAGTAATTCTTTCTTCTTAAAGCATTTCACATCCAAAGAGTTGGATATTCACCCATCATTCGTGTTTTGAAAAATTTTTCACCCACGTCTTCTCGTCCAATATCAATTCCTTCCCTCCGAAGGGAAGAACTCTCGATTTCTCCAGGGTGCACCAATATTCTCTTTCTTCTTTTTCCTCTCCGCCATCGTCGAAAATGCAACATCCCCGTACGTGGAGTCAGGTCGTCGGAGCGTGCAGCCACGTTCTCCACGAGGGTCCTCTTTTTTTCCTCTTTTTATTTTTTTTTCTTTCTTTTCTATTACGCGACATTTACCCGGGAAAAATAATGCCCGTGCACATTTCACTCGCGTTATCTGCCGACCGGCTCGGCTCGTCCTGTCTATCCCTCTCGCGTTGGTTTCTGCTGGCTCGCGCGGAACGACGCGTCTGCCTGCGAGCTAAAACCTGCCAACCAGGTCCTTTGCTGACGTCACTATCCTAGGAGCTCTTTGCGAGTCATGCTCTCTGACATTCCACCCTGGGAAAATGTGTCGTAACTCGCTGCGCTGTATCGTGGATCGGTGGAATCGATTTTGACGTGTAACCGGTGGTGGGTTTGTCGCGATTCTTTGCTATTTATGGTGTTCGTGTTACATCGAGGATCGCTTGATAAATTTTTGTCCAATCATATTCGTGGTGTATTTATTTTAGTATTTTCATTTTTAATAATATCGCATAGTAACGTCGACGAGATAAAAGTCGAACTGATCAATCGTATTAATTGGTGAGACGAACTCTAGGTGAGATGAGCTCTGTGAAACTTTTAAAGCGATAGACGTTCATTTCTATGTTTCTTTTTTTTTTTTTTGCAAATAAAATTTGATCGATACCGTTTGTGTTAATATATTTATAAAAAGATTGAATTCTTTGTTTCTTTAAGTAAGTCTGAAAATTTAATTTTTAGGTATCAAAATAATTGAGGTATGTCAGGTTTTGTTTGATCAATTATGGAATAAAGCGTGAAGAATTAAGTATCAATTATGTTATATATATATTGTGTTTAATAGTTGTGAGATTTTTAATAAGAATCGATGAAAAAATAAAACGGAGCGTTACACCGTTCTTGTCTAAGAATATTTAAACATCTTGTCGACGTTGCAACTATCTTAAGACATTTGCCTTCGTCACTTCCTCGACTATGTCGATGAACAATGCAGACGAACAATAATAGCAGGATGCATATTGGTATCTTCTCGAAGATTAACATGCTGTAAGCGCAAATTCTCCCAAAGGGTGAACGAATTCTATATTCAAGCAGAAGCAGTAACGAAGTTGTTAGCGAGAGTCTGTTGTCACTCGGAAGTAACTCAATCTTCGCTCGACGATTACGAAGGAACTTGGTTGCAAACACCTCGATCCTTTGCAACTAACTTTAATTGAGAGGAAACCCTTATCCGCGAACCGAACGGGTGTCATTTTTCATCGGGTATAATGCAAGATCTCGTAACACGAGACTCTCTGCAAGTGAAACGACGAAAAAAGAAGAATAAAAAAAAAAGAAAAAAAAGAAAGAACAAAAGAAAAAAGATGAAATATCGAGAACCAGGGAATTTAAAGTTTGTATTCCCTTTCATAATCAACGGGCAATTAAAAACTCGAGGTATCTCCTTCCACCTGAAAATTACTTTTAACCAAGTTCGAAACTCGCGCAGCAACGGTGACCGCAGAAACCGTAAAATTTCTGCGCTCCCTGCGAAAAGAGAACCCATAGAGAATAACGAAGAAAAGGAAACAGCAGCAAAAATAGCGGGAAGACTAGGGAAGCCTTGCGTTTCGGCCAGGACGAGGACGATAAAAATGTAAAAGGCTTATTAAAACAATCGTTCGACCGCAACGCGGAAGATCGGGGGCGGATCCTTTAAAGCGGCGTACAAAGGGAGTCTCTTTCGAGTTCGAAACGAGAATGAACAATGAGGCAGAAGAACAACCGGAAAAGAAAAAGAGAGAGAAAGAATTTGCAAAGACGATAAAAAAAAAGAGAAAAAAGAAGAAAAAAAAAGAAAGAGAATAGAAAAAACGTAGAAGCGTACAGAAAAGACAGAGAGCAACGGGATAAAGAAGTGGGGGTTAAGAAAAACTTTAATTGCGGTTTATTCTGTCTTTTGTCTGAAAAGTACAATTAACAATTATACATTTTTCCCGACAGTTTCTTCTCTTCTAGCCGGATTTATAGCTTTCGGCGCAGGCTTGTGCAAATTTTGCGTCCCGCAAAAAAGATTCTCATCAGAGGACGGAATGAAATCCCAACCCCTACTATTCCGGTTCGCCCTCTTTCCTCTCTGTCTGTCCAGAATTCTACTGTTTTAGTTCGTCCCTCCCCTTGGAATATCTGTCAGCTGTCATTTATCCGTGGCGCGAATGACACGCGACACACGTGTTTCCTAATCCGTCTTTGTGACGTAATGAACGCGCTCGTGCACCCTCTTCTCGATTCGAGTACGCGGCGACAGGGGGTGAAACCGTGTCGCGTGTTCCCACCCTTATTCTGATGAAAACCATCGACTCTGCGACCTGTGAAACTTGCCTCGTAATTAGAATTTGAAACACATTTCTGGTGTCCCGTATTCGTGTTATGTAATAATCGTTTTTATGATTTTTTTCCCCTTTTTTTTTGTTACATTGAGGTGACACCGATTCGATTAAGGGAATTAAGGGTGCACTGAGATTCAAGTCTGGATCAAGAGTGTTTAAACTGGGTACGTTGAAGCGTGCAATCTTTGATCTTTGAGCTGCGGATTTTCATAAAAATTTATATCCTTATGGACATAATTGAAAAGAAAAATGGAATATAGCTGGAAGATTGTTTTATTCGCTAGATATTCTAACGAGTATTATATTTAGGATTCATTTATATATTTTTGTTTATTATGTTCACTTTTTTTTTAATTTTCTATGGATTTATAAAAACTTGCAGTGGAATGATAAATAGTACCAATTTCTTGTTCGACCACGTTTTGTGATTTGTATAACAAGACTGGTGTTATTGAGCTTCGAAGCATGTCTGCCTTATCGTCTACTTTACTACTTACCGCCAACCCATTTTAGAGAATTTATGGGTTACATTAAATCGGCTTATTAATTAGTTAAATCTTTCACACTTTCCCCGTTTACCACTGTGCCTGAGAAGCTTCATTCTCCGAGATAATCACGGCCATAGTCAGAATTGTCGCCTAACGTTCGTCTTGTCAAGAACGTACAATGCACACATGTGTGTATGCGGGTTTCCTAATCTCACTTAAACGTAACAAACACATGGCTCGGCTATAGTTGAACGCAAAACGTCACGTACACGCTGGGGATAGCTATTCGTGGATAGTACGACACGCGTGATTAATAATTGCTGCGGTGTATGGCTCGTTGAAAAATTGTTTAGCCGCGTGTTTAGGTGGAAGCGCGTTAAACCGTGCTCGAGCGTTATTGTTCGCGCGATGGAAATCTATTTTTGCTGGTATTCGAGACCGGTGATTTTCATATCTTGCCGTGTTATTTATTTATTACGTTCTTGATATGGTAATTAATATAGTTGCATCGATCTGATATGATGGAATATTTTTCTTCTTTTTTGCTTTCAACGAAATGCATATGTATTTTGTATGTATCTTTAGGTTTCTTTAGGTATTTTTTTTTTAAAGATTTTGGAGTTTTAAGATATATAATAAGTTGGAAGTTGGACTGATTATTGTTGTTAGGAACGATATATTTTTCTTTTTACTAGGAAAGAATGATTTATTATTTTATTTAATTATTTTATTGTTCCTTTTAAATCCTCAGCAATTGAGCGGAGCAAAAGATATGAAAACGTTGGTCGTAAAGAAATTAAAAGAACTAAAAGTACACATATGTATCAATGGCCATAAAGAGGTTAAATAATTAAACAAAGATTTTCTGATAAATATTTCAAATCCATCGAATGAATGTTACATTTATTTCAAACAGAAATGCAATTTAACGTTGGCAGTTTTCAACGGGAAATGACGTACTGTTATTTGTTCGTAGCAATTTGATGTGATCCTTTCATATATTTTCCAGTCGAACGGAATTAATGAGTTTTGATAAACTGGAAATGGAACAGGCTGTGTTCGGAAAAAAAGTGTGCATACCCATCTAAACTTGTGTTCGATTAATTGAATCGATGCAATTTACTACGTAATCGAACTATGAATTGGGATTGCAATAACCTCTCTATCGACAGAAAAAAAAAAAAGTCATGCGACGTGGAATTGGAAGAACATATATTCGTGACTATCACGATAATCAAACATGTGTTGATAAAATTATAAAAAAAATATCTATGATTATATTAAAAAAAATTATATTCGAGCAAAAAATAATACAACGTTCCACGTACATTATAATATATTTTTTTAAAGTTTGCACAAAGATATTTTACACGATTACCAAATCTCTTATTTACAAGTGATTGTAAATGTCTGAACTAGATTTACAGCTATTTTCTCAGCTGTTAAACAAAATTTCCTAATAATTTGCTAACAATCGTACATCAGTTCCACCATTTACCTTCGACAGGACTTTAATTAAAAATATTAATTAATCGAATCCCGAAGAAGCTCACAATTACGCTCGCCTCCCAAATTAAAGTCGACCCTAACCAGTCGATCGATTTTTAATACCCGAACCACTAACCTAGGTCCGTTCCAACTGTCCACACGAAATTTGTGCACGTGGATGTAATGAAATCTAATTTCGCGGAGGCGTAAATCATAAGATAGGGTCGTTTCGAACGGTCCGCGAGGCCGATTCACGTTTAGAGCGATGCATTTTTAATTACCAGTCGACGCGTCGATGCCGCGAGCCACGGAGATTTTAATTAGCGCGCTTCAATCTGCCGTTTCCCACAGAAATTGCGGAAATAATATCTTCGATGACGGCCGTGCCTCTGCTCTATCGTTTTTTACGCCTCTTCTTGCCGCTTCTGGTGCTTTCGCGATGAAAGAGGACCGGAAACCACGGGGTTACGACTGATCGATGGTCTGTGCGATCTGAGCTTCGATACATTTTAAATACATCCACTGTGGAACAACTGGGGACACAAAGAATTCTAAAACTTCCAACGCAAAAAGGAAAAAAAAGAAAAAAATTTGATAAAAACTGAAACGTAGAAGGTGTCGATGAAGGGTAGCAGGACGAATTTTTGAGATATTTTCGGCTAGAAAATTTGGAGAATTCGCCGATGCAACGTGCCGCGAATTCTTGGAGAAAATTTATGGATCCTCGACGAAGTCTCGGTCGCGCTTCGTGAGAGCCGAGAGATATAATTACGACGCCGAGCGTACAGAGGGTAAGAGGGTTGGAAACGGGGATGGCGGTGGTCGTGCAGGGAAATAGGGTTTCACTCGTTAATACCCGGAGTCCGGGGTTACGTTAGGGAGCAGTGAAAATAACGAGGCGTAAATCGATACAATAAAGCCGGATAAACTGGGCGTTGTTTAACTTTTTCGAGATTGCTCGGCCACAATTACTTCGATAATCGGCGGCTAATAGCGTTCGGGGACGATTCATCCTAACACTTTAATTCTCTGTTTACCGGTTTGCCGCTGGATATTTCGGTGAGCATCGAAGAGATATCGAAGCGATTAAGGGCTGTCGAGACGCAGCGAAAGAATGCCCAGGTTTTCGGCTGGAATTAATTGGAGTAAAAACTGTTTGGTGCTACGGGCTTATTTATGGGAGCTTTGATGTTAGGTGGTATCGAACGTTATGGATTCGATCGCGAACAGCTTTTAATATCGTGGATCTATGGAGGATAAGAAATGAACAACTGTTTCATCTTTTTATCTTTTTCATTATTTTTATGGATTGCTGTTATAAAATACATCAATTTTTATATGAATCTATTTTTCTAGACGTATATTTTTACTACTTTTACAGGGCTTGAAGAGAAAATTATAACGACTGTTAGTGTGATAATTATTTTAGTGCGATAATAATTTTCTTTGCGATGCCTATCGATCGTTAAACAATTTGTTATTTTTCTCGCGAAACAATATTATTATAAAGTTATAATAGAAATTTAATCAATTTGAAGTAGAATATTTTATTTATTAATAGAAGTACATAATTTCATCCTGATCTTGAGCTGTTAGATATCTAGTTTTTTTTTTACTGGAATAAATTAGTCAAATGTATGAAATATTTTACTCTACAACACCTGTTACTCTCCTGCTGCATTAACCGAGAAGAGTTAGTTTTAAAATAGGCGAATATACTCCGGTTTGAGTGAGCTACTCCATAATTTCTGGGAAGCGCTATCGGGTTCACCGTTAATGCAAAGGAGTGTTCATTGTTCGCTTTGCTCGTTGATGCAGGGTTTCAAAACTTGATAATATTTCACGAACCATTATCGAGGTCGCAAACCGACTGAATTACTGTTCCGATTCTGTTGTACAACGCGAAATAAAATATTGGAAACGTTTATTCTCGGACTTTTGAGTGTGCGAATAAAGATCAGAACGTATTGTTCCGCTATTCTTTGTATTTTGGGTTTCAAGTCATTTGTTCTACTTTTATTCAACGATATTATATTTTATAAAAATTTATTTTTTGTCTTGTAAGTTATAAAATACAGGAGCAAAAGTGTATTCGTGGTCAGACACGGTGGAGAGTAAATATTGAGCGGTCGCAGTAGTATAGGTACGTGCATGGTCAGACATTGGTCCGCGCACCGAATAAACGGAAAGAAATGATGAATATACACAAAATAAACATTGATTATCGTATACATAGTGTAATAAATTCGTCAATTTGTGTTTATTAACACTAGAACCATTAAAGTGTTAAAAATGACCAATTTTTAATTTCTCTTAGCTATAGAAAAGATCTTCTCTATTAAAAATATAGTTAATGATTTGTCTCCCTTGCATTGTATATTTTTTCACACACTTTTCATTTTCATTTCTACCGTTTAAATAAGTGTACTTTAATCATCGATGGTTCTGGTGTTAATTGCCACATCATAGCTTGTGACGAATCGGAATAATGATTGGAAGCATGGAACCTCTACGGGTATTTCATTTCGGAGATTAAAAAGAGGAAATGGTCCATGCAATTTTGTAATTTTGCACGGCCGAAAATGGCAGAAGTATTTGTAGTTTGACGCTGACTGTTTGTTAATCTGGCCAGTCCAGCTCCCGTTCGACCACTTTTATTTCTGTTTGCCAGCGGCCAGTTATTTCGAAACTTGTTTCATCGATACACGTACGTGTGGACACTCTCTTGCAATAAATATATCCGCATTGCTAGGATCTCGTTAATAAAGCGTCACCGTGGAACATAAATCGTTCGGACGTTGGAGTATTTATGGAAGAAGGTATCGATACGCTTGCTCGGGTATTAATATTAAGTGGCTTCTAAATTCTGTTTCCCTCTACGTTTCAAATTTCTGTTTATTTCAATATCATCGAAAGAATATTCAAACTTTCCAAACCGTACGGAATCCAATCTTCTATCCAAGTACCGCTTTCTTCATTACATTCTCAGAAACATGAATTTCCATAAAAACCCACCGTTCACTGACTCGATCCCCACAGCCATCCTTCTTAACATTCCTAACCGAAACACTAACTTCGAATCAAACTCCGCCTCTGTTGCAACCCCAAAAAGAAACCGTAGAGTTTCCTGCGCCACAAAATCTGTATCCTCCAGTTCTATCAAGAACAACATCGATACCACAAGGAAAACAGCAAAACAAGTCCCGTATCTTTCTCTACATATTTCAGAAGCAACCAGAGAACTCAATAGACCCGTTCCTTAAAACCGTCTCCCCGATATTTCCCCTTTTTCCAGAGCTCGGTTGACGAATAACATAGACAGTCTGGAAGCATGACCAAGCCTTCCGGGGGCTGAGAGGGGTTGCAAGTAGAAGAGATGACGGAATTCAGAGACAAGTTTCATCGTGGGGGCAAACTACAGGCATCGTTCACCGGGACACGCGCGACAGAAAGTAAGGAGATGCTGCAAAAGAGACAGGAATGCTGTGTCCCGCGGGGAACGGGGTTAAGAAGGGGGAGAATGGGGTGGAAGAGGGTCGACGAGGATGGAGAAACGGTCGGGGCACAGTGCACGGGTGTAGGTTTACACTCGGTCCGTTAAAAGGTTCGCATTCGTCCGCTTTTATGGGAGGCCAACGAGACGAAATGGAATTGTACGTTCCCCTTTCACGACGGCCTGCCAGCGGGTTGCCAAACAAGAGGATCGAGCCGAGCCCCGATATCCCGGGCAAGATTTCTTTGATCGGCTTTCGACGCTTTAATCGATTCGCCGATGCGAGATCGTAGGGGATGCTTTGGAAACTGGGTGCGAATGGTTTTGCTTTTTCTTTCTTCTGTTTTTTTTTTATTTTTCTTCTCTTTTTGGGAGTTTTTGGTTTGGGTAGTGAATAGGTTAGTTGGAGTAGTTTTTTATCCAAGCTGTTTGAGAAAATTCGTGTAGTTCTTGTCCTGTGAATTTTAATTTGATTTCACTGGTCTGTCTCTGTTTCATGAAAAGGATTTTGAAAAGCTTCGTAGTTTTTTGGTAAATTAAATTAAAAATTATTATTTCAGGAGCTTGATACAAATTTCATTACATTTTGTTCGTCGAATGTACAAATTTGCTTTACATAAAATTATTCAGCAATCATTTCCGAGGCAACATATTTTATCTATTTATCACAGAAGTTTGTTGCAAGTTGTTTCGACGGTCCGCTTCGAACTTCCTTGTTACGAAAGGCAGGAACCTTGAACGCGCTACTGGTCAAAGAAAGGCGAGAGTACGTCATTTGTATGCACGCGCAGAGATTTTCTAATCAGTTTCGCTCGTCGCCGTCACTCTTACGTGTTCAGCTGCAGTAAAAAGCTTCTTCGATCGAAAGAGACGTTCACTCAATTTGCAGCCGTAATTGCATTTAAATGTTTACCGTAGCTGCAGCAGGTGAAAAATAGTGTGTTTTCTAGAGCTGATGAAACTGCTAAAGTAGTATAAGTACGTTCACGATCAGACACGGCAGTACAAACCGATATTCCTAACACAAGGCTGCACAAACCTATATATGTGGGTCACAGTAGTACAGGAACGTGCGTTGTCAGACACGTCAATACATATTTCGTTATATTATTCTGGCTATTTAATAAAAATTGTGGAATCATAATCTCTATTTTGTTTTATTCTTCCGTGTTATTATTATTATTTTCTATCTCCCAGAATTATTGTAAAAAAATACAAATTAGAAAGCATTAGTCAAACTTCTTTCCAGCTTACTACTTTTAATATTGGTCTTAATATAACAAGCTTAAGACATTATAAAATCAGTACAAGCTTTATAAGCGACTTAAATTTCATTCANTCCAAACCTATATATGTGGGTCACAGTAGTATAGGAACGTGCGTTGTCAGACACGCCAATACATATTTCGTTATAATATTATTTTGGTTATTTAATAAAAATTGTGGAATCATAATCTCTATTTTGTTTTATTCCTCCGTGTTATTATTATTATTTTCTATCTCCCAGAATTATTGTAAAAAAAATACAAATTAGAAAGCATTAGTCAAACTTCTTTCCAGCTTACTACTTTTAATATTGGTCTTAATATAACAAGCTTAATACATTATAAAATCAGTACAAGCTTTATAAGCGACTTAAATTTCATTCAAGATATAAAGAAGTTTATTGGAACGTATAAAGAATTAAAATTATATAAAAAATAAATAGTACCATTCGAAAAATCATTGAATTTAAAAGTATTCGGTTCATAATTGAATTTAAAAGATTCATAAGTTTCCTACAAATGTAATACGAATGTATTATACTGCTTTACTCCGTACTTTCTGAAAGAAAACTGCACAAGTATTCGCAGTTCATTCAATTGCCGACAGTGTCCCCTCGTTTACGTAACATCGGCGTGTCGTTTATCGAGCTGGAAGAAAGAATCGGGCTGAACGAACGACAGAAAAACGCGACCGACAGAGCAAAAGGATTTTTCACGCGAAAAACGAAACGGTTCGATGGAATCGTTGAAAGATGATAGGGAGAAGGAGCGCGGAATGTCCTGGAACGAGCGGGGAGAGGTCGAATAAAGGCGAGACGCGTTGGCGAATAAAAGAAGCTTGGATGAAACCGAACGGGCAGCGGACTTCGAACAAGTATCGAACGAGAATCGAACGAAGAGCGAATCGCGAGAGAGAAGTCTTGAAAAACGCTCGCGCGAATCGAGTGTCCGGCTGACGGATAATTAATACTCGATTTTAACTAGGAGTCGGGGTTGTGTACGAGGCGCCATGAATTTATGGGAGCATATTGGACACCGATATTGGGGATAACGAAACGTTTTCACATTTCACGTACCTTCTATCGCTTTCCTCGCTTCTTTTAGTGGAAACGGGGAGAAACTTCGTTTCGAGGGTGTAATATGATTTTAATTATCGTTGTCGATTCTTCAATTTTTCTTCACACTTTGAATTGAATAGGAAAAAAAAATTGAGAATGTGATTATTATTGTTAGAGCTGATTTCTTTGATTTTTATGACTTGTAAGGAGTGCAGAAGTTTAAGGAGAAATTTGGAAGCGTATTAAAATTATTTATTTTTAGATGAGATACGGTAGCTATGATAAAATTTTTATTATTCTGGAGACTATTTTAATTTTTCTTAATTTGTTTGAACACCTTCGTTAGTAAGAATAAAAAAGGATATCTTGCTTTATCTTCTGGCGATGATAAAGCATCGAACTAATATTTATTACCATAAATAATCTTTCAATTCTTCTTAATTTAATCTTCATCGTTACCAAAGATTTCTTTTTCGAGTTTCCATGGTGTGTGCTTCGTTCGATACGTCGAAAGGCAAAGCAATAAGTACTAAAGAAAGTCTTCCTTAACATAAAAGAAGAGTAAAACTGTAGGAAGCATATTTTGGAAGAAAATTTTTCAAGTTTGCTACTCCAATGGGGTATCGAGAAGCAAAAAGAAACCTAATAAACTTGACGCAGCATTGTCTAGATGAAGGCAGATTTTTAAGCTGATGCAGCGGTAAAAATTTCGCGGCGAAACAAGTTTGTCAAATCTTTGATGGCGCAGTGGGCAAGTTTTTNCTTTCAATTCTTCTTAATTTAATCTTCATCGTTACCAAAGATTTCTTTTCTTATTACATTTCTTTTTCGAGTTTCCATGGTGTGTGCTCCGTTCGATACGTCGAAAGGCAAAGCAATAAGTACTAAAGAAAGTCTTCCTTAACATAAAAGAAGAGTAAAACTGTAGGAAGCATATTTTGGAAGAAAATTTTTCAAGTTTGCTACTCCAATGGGGTATCGAGAAGCAAAAAGAAACCTAATAAACTTGACGCAGCATTGTCTAGATGAAGGCAGATTTTTAAGCTGATGCAGCGGTAAAAATTTCGCGGCGAAACAAGTTTGTCAAATCTTTGATGGCGCAGTGGGCAAGTTTTTACGAGAACACGGACGAGCCACGGGATAACACGGCCGCTGCGTAGTTACTTTTAATGCGATGCTAATCTGGAAGTTCAGCGGCGCATTGTTAGCATCTGGTTTGAAGTGCGAGGCGTGCTCGTATCTTGGCGAAACGAAACTCCTCGTATTTCCCTTTTTATTCCGGCGCACTAAAAATCTTGGCCGCCGGAAACCACGGCCGGTGTAACCGGAGGAGGCGCCGTGTTTAACGCGAGCCCTCTTTGAGTCTTCGTTTGAACCGTCCTGCTAGGCGTAAAATCTAGCTGGTAAAGGCCGATGAAGTTTCCGCTACAGACAATGTTAAGGTCGGTGTAATTTTAATTACGCTGGAAACTGTTGTGTTTTATGGCCGATGGGAATGGGGTAAGCGTGAACTGGTTAATAAAGTGATAATGGGTATGGAGTTGTACAGCGTGCCGTAAGAAGATTGTTAATATTCGAAGTATAGGGTCGGTTTTAACGGAGCACAATAATAGGTGAATATACGAAATCATTTTTCTATCATTCGGTACCGCTGACTCTAAATTTTTAATAAATATATAAAATATTTGATACGCTTGTTTCGTTTAAAAATATTCCACAAACCTATCGGTTAAAATTAATTCACAAAACAATACCATCCTATATCTACGAATCGCCCAATAATCACAAATCTGCGAAGCCACAGGCAAATCCACGAAGCCACACGAATATCATTTGAACCAAATTTCCCTAATTCCAAACGATTCTGCCCATTATACAACCGACGAAAAAAGAAACAAACGATCCATCGGGAAAATCCGTGAGCCGTAACAAAACGACGTTACGGTGACCGATCCAGAGAGCCCCAGAAAATCATCTAAAATATACGAGTGCAAAAGAACCGCGCAGAAACGATGATTTACAACGCTCACAGTTTATCTCGAGCGGCTACCTTGCCGACGAACGCGCACGCCGGGTGTCCCTGCTGATTCACAGAAAAAAAAGAAGCCGACCAATAAACGTCATTCCGGCTTATCAGTCGGACTTCATTAGCCCTGAGAACAGCGTCGCAGACAGCTGCGCGGCTACCGTCCTTTGGGAAACAGGAGCACGGGAAGAAAAACCGCCTGGTGGCGGCCACGAAAAAGCGCTGGCTACATAATGGCAGTAGGGGGTGTGGTGGTCGGTCAGAAAGCAAACAAGAAAAACACACCAACGGGACATCGAAGGGGGAGGAAGTTGGTTCGTTGGTGTTGGAAAAGGGGTTGAGGAAGCCGCTGGAAGGGGTTGCTGGAGCGTATCGCTGCTAATGCATGTACAACGTGCCAGGAGAAAGAATTGGTAACGTCGGTAGATACCGGCAAAGTAATTTAAAATCTGCTCTCTCGCTCGTGGAAATAGTGGCTGGCCACGTGCTGGAATACCAAAAAATGCTCGTTCGTTCTTCATGGGTTTTCTTTTAGGGTGAAATTTGGTTTTGTGTACGAGGTTGGATAGTTTTTCGGGGAGATCGCTGATATAAGGAATAGTTTGTGGAGTTTTATTTCGTTCGAGGGTAATTTTAATGCAAGATTGCGGATTGATGTTGGAATAAGTTTCGTAAGATGTTTAGAAATAATATTTTATAGGCTGCTATTGGAGAAAGAGGAATTCTTTTAGGACAGCTAACTCCTAAATGAAATCATTAACACTGGTGACAGCATTCTACAAGTGGAAATAATACGGAGAGATTTTTACTTTCCCGAATAAAAACGGCATTAACTCACAACTAACTTATGATTCTTGAATAAGATTTTTAGAATTCTTAAACCAGTCTTAAACCGTCTGCATCCACTCACTGCCCGTGTCCTTTGTATCTCAACTTGCTCAACTACAGTCAGACAGGACCGGATGCTTCCAAAGCCAACATCTGCTGTATAACATTCCACGCTCGCATTCGCAATTCCTTACGGGTCTGATCTTAGAATCGCGGAGCAGCATTCATCGCGATTTCAGATCGCGAACACGGGGACCCATGCGGCGTCTTCTCTTTGATTCGTTTCAGTCGAATTAATGCGTTCGATGAGAGGTTCCGGGCTCGCCGCCAGGCACGACTCCGGCGCGGTTTCAATTTGCCAGTCGGCTCAAACAGGTTCCCCGAGGCGTAGCCAATGTGCGTACGCATACCGATGAACCTTTGTGCACACCTGGAAACATCCGGCACCCCTCCGCGTACGTTTCTGTCATGGATCCAGCTTGTTTCATTATTCCCCCGACTTCCTGGCGGTAGTCTATTTCCGGCTCCGTGTCCCCGTTCGGCGGGAAAAAAGCGACGATTCCATTTTTAACCGCGTGTCGTTGAAACCTTCGAATAAACACGTGGAAACTGAATCGAATTGTGTTTTGTTGTGGTTTGTAATTTGTGTAATTTTTTGGTCTTTGTTTTAGTTTTATCTTTTTATATGGAATGGTATTTTTAATTCTTTTTTTGCGATTTTTATTTTATTATTTATCTATTTATCTATTTTTTTTTTTTTTTTTTTTATTTTGAGCGATAGATTCGAGTAGTGGAATCAGGAAATTATGTATATTTAATGGCAATGGCTATAGATTTGGAATGTGAATTTTAATTGATTTGTCAGATTTTTGAAGAACACATTATCGAAGAAGGTTCTTATTCGCTTCAACTTTCCGTGAATGTTCATCCTTTATATTCAACTGTTTGACTTTAATACATGAAAAAGTAAGCTCATCTCTGTAATGGGATACAGTCCATGGAAGTTTTACTTAATTCTTGATTCCACGCGGGGAAATTTAAAGCTTAATCTCCCATCTAATCGTGGAAACGATATTTCGCTGGCTGTTCGGCGAGAATAAGGTGGGACGATGGTTCGTTTCTATTTCTTAAAATAGAAACTCACGGTCCTAATCTTCTTCCTCATAAATTTTTCTCAATTTCATCTGCTGCGCTATTTCCGTATCTCTGAATTCACTATTTATGAATCTTCCGTAGATAGCTGTTCAATTCCTCACCTTACGCTTTTCAATTAGCAAATTACAGCAATTACAAAATCCTCCTAAATTCTAACGCTTTTCTATTTCCAAATCCCCAAGGAATCGAATCAATCCTTCGAAACACCAAGTATCTCAAAAATTGCTTTAAACCTCAGTAAATATCTTCTAATCCTTTTTCAATTCCAAAAATCAGGAACAAAATTTTAATCGCTAAAATTTCATCCCAAATCCTTTTAATTTTCTTCAAACACCATTCTTCCTTTAAATCTACTCAAACCGTGCTGTTTCATGCATCACAAAAACAAAGAAGATACACGAATATTTTCTTTATACCAAGACACCCTCGATATCTCACCCTGCGAGATCTTCAGATTACATCTTCAGACACAAGTAACTGTCACCACCCTAAAAACCCTAAAACACAACACCTCTGGAACCCTCGATAAACCCACCCCATTTCCCAACCCCTTTCACCGCTCATCAGCGATCTCTTCATTCTCCTCGAGTCGACACCATGCATAGAATCAAACCGTTGACAGACCCTCGTCGTTCGATCACGACAACGCGATACACAGGGACGTTCGAGAACGCTAGCGTATCGCTGCCAGAGATGAGATAAAACGACGTCCCTGGCGCGTCCATCAGCGACAACGGCGAAACGGCGAGCGGTATCGCGCCGAGGTGGTATCGCCTATCGGCTGCGTATTATCTCGGGTAGCGCTCGCGCAAATGGCGTGAACATCCGCGAGGCGCCTTCCTAACTTATCGTCATAGGAAGTGGCCCACCCATCCTTGGTCTCGACGAGCCAACCCCTCCGCTGCAACCCTCCAACTTGGCGTTCATCCCCACCGGGGAGCGTTTTTCCGCTTTATCCAGTGTGGCGCATGGTAAAAGAGCGTTCGCAGACGCTGGTACCTCTCTCTTTGTGAAATACAACCGGCTAAGTCTCGTTCCCCGAAAGGAAACCGCTATTTTTCTCGCGATCCTCTCTGCGCGAGAGAAGAAGAAGGGAGGGTTGCTAGAGAAGTTAATATTTTCTTAGTTGAATGCTCGGTGTTCTCTTTCTCTCCTTGGAATCTTGGCTGTGCGTTACGACGTCGTTTCGCGTGCTGGCGCTGTTACGTACATGTCGCGAGCAGGTTTACAGAGGGTTCGTTCTTTTGGGAGGATGATTGAGGTGGGGAAGAGATACGCCGGTGATTTGTGCCGGGTTATTAGGCAGAGGTTTCGAATGTACTGATTTAGGGCGACTTTAAGGGGAGAAGTAGGGCGTTGGAATGGGAATCTTGGTTGTATTATGTTGATACTGTGTGGTTGGAATTTTATTTGGTTATCAGAGAAAGGGAAAAGAAATTAGTGATGGTTATAGTTTCTTGCGAGTGATTGTTTATGCAGGGGTTTCCAATGTACTAATTTGGGTGACTTTCACGGGAGAAGTAGGTTGTTAAGATGAACATCTTGATGATACTAGGCGAACACTCTGTAACAGGAATTTTATTTGCTTATCACTGATCCAGGAAAAAATTACAGTTGCTTATAGTTTTTCACTTTGAAATTTTTGGATCAATAATTTTCAAAATATAGATACACGAGTACGTAACTTCTAAATCGCATTGGAGAATAAAAGGTTAATGGAATTTTTTATTAAAGGGTACTTCATATTTGGATGAAAGAAACTTTGTTCGGTGCCTGATTTATCTATGCATAAATGTAGCTTAATAAGTTCACAACATACATATTAACTTACGTTTCTAATTTTCAAATACGGTTTATAATTAGTTACACTATATTCCAATAATAATAAAAAAAAAAAAGGATACCATTTTCCATTCATTAATTATCAACCGACTTCCTCGCTAGAATCAAACATTCCCTCGGAAAACTACATCCACGGGCCATCGAAATTCACATATCCGCGAGTAACGTTCTTAATACCGGCATTATGTGTTATAGGGATCGTGCAAGTATATGGGAGATGTAAGTCTCGCGCAGCTGCACGGGTTCCAGCCTGTCGGCCGGCTACTCGTATTTCTCTAACTTCGTTACCACAAAGAAGCTTGCCGCTTCTTTGCCCTCGTACAATATTTTCCAGATGCTTTCCACTGCCTGAAGAAATCTCGGCTTCCATGTTGTATTTTTGTACGAGAACGTCCATGCATCTAATACCGAATATTAAGACCTTCGCTTAATTTCACGCGATTAATCACGATCTTCTATCCTTTTCTTTTCTTTTTTTTTTTTTTTTTCGCAAACTAGCATAATTCCACGATCTCTGCTGCAGACGCGACTAATTTTCTTTCCTCAAATTCGTGTCAATTTTTCGACGAACAAGTTCCTTTCTTCCAGGATTAAACTTTTCCGTCGCCGTGGTATTCTTCTTCTGAAATTTGTTTCCCTCTAGATCTGCTCCAGTTAACTCTATTCTGTTTGCTTTGAAGAAATCCTGTCGGTAGGACGCGGTCGTTCCGCGATACTCGTCAGGGTTTCGTTGAGGTGCTTCTTCTTCGTTTCGGTCGCCGGTTATCGAAATGCCGGCGTTACCGTTTGACAGAGGGGTGAGCAAAGCCGATTCTGATTAACGCGCCCGGGATAATGGTATTAACTCTTATGACTTCGCACAAAGGTGTTCATACTTTATGTGACACGACGCGATTTGGTATTATACTTGAGTTCTATGTTAATTCCCCCGAGTGCTTTAAAATCGATATTTTAGCTTACGAAAACAAAGGGGACGAAAATGATTCGTTCTATCGCTGGAAAATTACTTACTTCGGGCTGAAATATTTTTGCAAATAATACCAACCCTGCTGTCTTTTAAAAATTTATTTCTTTAATTTTTTAGTATTTCAGACTTACGGAATATATTTTGTAAAAATAATTGAATACCCTAAATCTGATAAGGAAATATTTAAAAGCAGAGTATTTATGAGAAAGTAAATCTCATTTCGAGAACAGAATTAAAAAAAATTATGTTTGTTATATATTTTACATATTTTACACGTGTAAAAAATATTTTTGTAGTTAAGAGAATTTATATATTTTAAACGTTGGTATTATACATTGTAAAATTAAAAGAGGGTCGTTAGAGACTCGTCTAGTTCATTAGTTATTGAATTATACATCGCGTATCACGTATATTCATCTTGATATCATTTGCACTTGATACAATTTCAAATTTTTATTTCGCATATAAATTGTACGAAACGTAATGCAGGCTAAATTCGAATCCAAAGATACGGAGATTCAAATGGACCTGTTCCCTAGCGAATTTCTAAGAATAAACTGATCAGAGAGGCCTGTTTAAGTAGTACATTAGCTTCCGGTGAAAACTTAATTCACCGTCGCTGAAGAGATCCACTTATCCTGTCTAGCAACCGAATACATAATCGTTCTCTCGCCTCTCCTCTTATTCGCCTTTCTCGTCGTCATCCTTTGCATTTCTGTCCCTTATCCGCTTTAGCAAGCAGTCTTGGAATATCTTACGAGCTTTCGAATCTTTGAACCTAGTTATTTTGTCAACTGTCTCCTTCTTTTCTTATCGTTTATTGTAGATAATTATGAACAATCTTGATTATAATTATTTTTATTCAAAATTGTGAAATGTCACGAAACTTTAAAATCTTTTTAACATCTCTTCTATCATTAAACTTTTTATTATTGTTTCTTTGCCATCTTTCATTCAATATCTTAATTATTATTATTTCTCTGCTGCATTTTACCTTTTTTTCTTCGATATTTTCCTCTATTACTAAATTTAACTGAAACGAAAATTTTTTGAGTCTCTCATCTTCTCGTTCGAGGTCCAATTAATTTTTATTCTTTTCCAATTGAAATGCTTTAAGAGTTTTATTCAAAATGAAGCACAATTGTACAAATTTCCAAGGGTGTTCTAAGAAATCTGAGATTACGAGTAATCGAGCAACAAAAATTTGACAATCACGAGATTCTCGATAGAGAGCGCAATTAGGATGGACGATAAAACGGTACAAGTTTCGCGCTGCTGTTAGTTATTTTTCAAGCGGCAAGTAATGCCGTCCAATTTAGAAGGATTTTCGAAACTTTACGGCTGGAAGGTTTCCCGAATTTCACCGACACGGTAATAGCAAAGTTTGCGAATGCGTGTGTACAGGGGACACCAAGAATCCGGCAACTAATTGCCCGGAACGCTAAAACGAACCGAACTGTACGAAAACCTGAAACATCGCGCGACCATACGCGTTCCCGTTATAAACTCCTGCAAAAGTCATTTCTCTAACCATTCAGCGTGCCTTATTGTTCGATACCTCCAAATTTTTGACACCGATCATAGCTCGTACATTTAATCATCCGTCTTTGTGTATCAGGTACGCAAATTATCACTATTTCACCAAAATTAGCATTTTCTAAATTTAAACGAACAAAATATATTTTTGTTCACTGTTCGGACAGATTTAGTTTAAAAGAATATAATAAAATATTCTGAATAAATATTTTAAATTTATTCTAGTAATTTTTCTGTAACAAAATATTCTACGATAATTATCGCATTGTGAGATAATAATTATTCAAAGTTCGTTAATTAAAAAAATAATTTCGTTACATCGAGGTGACCTCAGAGTCGTCCAATAATAATATTTTAAAATAAGTAGATTTTTATGAAATTAAAATTTAGTTTTAAAAATACCTAGACATTTTAAATAAGCCAACGTCTCTATATTTATTTTCCGATAATTAAATATTCGAAGGATGTATTTGAATGATTCAATTCAAGTGTAAGAAAATTTTACAAAATCTCGAGTCTTCCTGCGACATATTAACAATCAATCTGACCAATCGAGAATTTCATTAGACTTCACGATACAAAGAGACATTGCACCGATTCACCGGCTACAAGTACGTGTATTTTCAACCCTGCGAAGAGGTGTGCATTATTCTCTTGGTATTCTTAACAATCTGTCAGCGTGAAAGGGGCGAGAAGAATCATTACGACAGAAAGGAGGATTCGCGCGCGAGCCACAGCTGCTGAAAGATCAGAATGTATAAGTGCAACGAGCGAGAACGGGGCGGACGCTATAAAAGCGCGGAAGAAGAAATTCAAAGCACATTATAAAGCGGGCCACCTCTGTGGAAGCTCGGGAACTTCGTTGGGGTTTTATTCGAAGCGAAGAAAAATTTCGAGCAGACACTCGAGGATGCTGGCCAATTGTCCACGCGATGGGTGAAGTTGAAGAAAAGCGTCGGAAGGAATTTATAATCTGTTTTGTTATTAGATAGGGCTGATTTAAAAAAAAAAAAAGATATTTTAATCCTTGTGAAAATTGCAGTACTATAGGTTTCAGTGGACGATGGAATTATGAAACATTTCTGTGAACATTTAGTTTTTGCACATAAAATATGATTTTTATATGCTGTGTAATTCTGAAGAAAAATATTAGCAATATTTTTAATTAAATTTAATAATTTTTAAAGTACTACGAAGTTAATGTCCATAGCTGGGCTACGAGTTTCTGTGCAAATTCATATTTTTGAGATGGTAAAAAAAGGAAGCCTAAAAAAAATACCTATCAGGTATAATAAACAGCACTGTAATCGAACATTTCGTACATTTTTTTTTTTACTACGTGCATTTTATTCATGAAAATTCGCAGTCTGTTCATAACGTAACTCCTGTATCGATTAAATTCTTCGATTCTAGGATCACGAAATGGTGTTTGATAAGTCAGTTTCATATTCGAATAGAAGAATTTCTAAGCACACCTGTATATTGCTTTAATATTATTTTAGATGACCAGCAGGAGCTGTAATACTCCATTTACATTTACATTTATATCGAACCGAAAATCGTTCGAAATGATTCCAATAGGTAAAAGGACTCGATTTTCCCTTGCTCCGGAAGAAAATTCGCGATACATGGTATTCTCGAACCGTTTGGTAATCCGATTAAACCGTTTCGGAAACGAATGCCGGTCGTACGGGTACGGAATTCTCTTTCATTTCCCTCTCAGGACGTATTCGTTTCTTCCCTTTCTTTCTTTTTTAATTCTCTTCTTCTATTTCCCTCCAAACACCTTCTACTTTCATTCCTACACTTCTCGAATAACTTCTCCATATTTCTCTTCTCAAGCTTCCCACATATGCAACCCCTTTTCACCCATTTTTACTCTCCTCTTTTCTTTTCTTTTTTTTTTTTTTTTTTTTTTTCTTGCCTTCTTTCTTGCTTCGCCGCTGCTTCTCTCAGTTAACCGTGTATAAACTCTCCGCTGCAGCCTATTTTCCGTCCCTTCCCTATTTCCAAGACTATTTCCACCCCTCTCGAAACTCGATGCGTCCCTACAAGTAGTCGTCAGCGAGGCGAGACTTTGGGGTTTAGCATCCAAATGGCGGCAATTTGCAGCAGGTGATAAAGGTGATAAAGGTGACACAGTGGTTGCAAGCCTACTAGCAGCCTCCTAACGCCAGCTACACCAGCACCCAACCCAGACAGCCCGTCGACGTGCTAAGCTCCTAAATAGCTACCCCTTTCTCTGGTTCGCTGAAGAAAATGGCTGGCTAGAGCGGTCCGCTGAGATAGATTCCAGCTGACCGACACGATGAAGTAATTATCCTAGAGAGTATTGATTTACGTTGAAACGTCTCATGAGTTTGAGGCGAGGGAAAGAAAGGCAAAAAGTAGACGAATAAATTCGATTGTTAAAAATTAATTTTTAGCGCAATATCAGGGAACGAGGAATATTAACAATTAGAAGCTTAAATTCTGGTACTCATTTTTTCATATTATTTCTTTCAAAATAACAGAATATTAAAATAAAAAAAAAAAAAAATTTGAAAGCATACTTTATTTTCAAACGAACGCAACATTGAAATTACATTAAAATTATACAAAAACAAAAATTTATCGCTGCTCTGTTATCAACCGAGAAGATCGATAAAATGATTACCGCAGAGAAGAATCGGACAGAAAAATCAAAATAAGGAACTGAAACTCGAAAGAAGGGTGCAAAGGATGTATAAACGGTAAACAGAGGGGCAGGGACCGGAAGGAACATTTCAGGTTTAAAAGGGAGGGAATAGAACAATATGGCTGGAAACGAAGCGAGAGGGAAGAAGAAGGGAAACCGTATCGGAAAACAATTGAAACGTTCACAGTTGCAGGTTCGGCGCGTGTCAATTACAGCGTGTCTCTCTGGTTCGTTGCGAGTTTTCTCTTGCTCCCGTTCGTTGGCAGTTTCTCGCCGGGTCGTGATGACGTACAAACCTAATATCCGTGGAGGTTAGCCGGCTAATTAGGGGCTACAAGCCTAATGACCTCGAACGATGCTCACGCCCATAATCTTCCCCTTAACTGATAATCAAACCTAGCCACAGAGACTCGACTGCTCGAACGTAATTTGCGCTTTAAATCGCGGTTGCACAGCTGCACCCTGGTCTTGTCGCGAATTTCTTGCGTGTGGCCTGTTGTCTTGCTTGCTTCCGGCGCAGAGAAATATCGCGTAGGAATTTGGGAGATGAATTACGGAGGTTTGTAGCGGAGTTGCACGGAATAAGCGTCCGCGAATTATTCTTGCAGTTTGTTATTTAATTTAGGAGTAAATTTCTCCGTTATGTTTAAACTTAGGGTCGATAGAAACGTCGACGATGGTTTTAAAGATAGGATCTTTTATTTATAATTCCAGAGTGAAATTTTTTATTTCAGAAATTTCCACGCTGGATTAAAAATACAGTGCTCTGTTTGTCGTTTATTATTTATACTTCAGGAGTGGTGTTCTTTTTTTTTTCTTTTTTACTTCCGTTACGGTTCGAGAAAAATAGAAGTATTAATGTAACGTCCGAAGTAAGACGATCTTGAAAAATTAAAGGAAAACATTTTCTCGCTAAAATTGTCAGGAACAATCTCATATTTAAAATACATATTAATATACACGTTCATAAATCATTTGTCTAGAATGGTACGACAATTTATGAAAATGTATAACGAGGTCATAATTTTGTAGATTCGATAGCAATTGATTAATAAAACTGATTAAGGTGCTAATCAAGACCTGAGCAAGATATATTAATCATTTGGTAGACCTATACATTGGTTTAACCAAACACTGGCTCATTTTACTTAACGGTGTGGCCAAACATTGATACGTCCTACTTACGTGTCTGACCATGCACCGATCTATACTACTTACTGGAGCATATACCGCAGTCTACCTTTACCGTATTCAATTTCCGCAGTTTTTTTTTCTTTTGAACGAAAGCGAATGCTTTCGTCTATCTTAAATTATAGTAAACTAATCTTTAACAATTGTTTTTAATATGTACAAAATGTATACTTATGAAAATCAAACTAACGCTTTGATACGACACAGAAAGCAATTTCTTCACCGATTTTTTCACCGATTTTTTCACCGATCTTCAATTTTAAAAAATAGCAATTTTGTTTTCAATGATACCGTATTGAAACGAATAGTTACTTTTAGCGGTACAAAAACTTTTTGTCGAGAAAAAAAAAGACAGTGTTAAGGGTAACACAATTTCGTCAAACGATCGAGAACGTAGTACGTACCGGTGACTCGACGCAGAACGAGAAGGGAATACGAAACGCTGGGCGTCGTCGAGCGTCGCGGAAACGGGGAAGTGGGTTTCGAGCTTTTCACACGGATACTCCCATAGGACAGGAAGTTCGCGACGCGTCTATTCCTCACGGGTCTCGAAAGTGTAAAATGTTTTTGAGCGCGGGCTAAGGTCGGTGAAATAAAAATTGGCGAAGGGACGCGTCTGTAAAACTTCTCCGATCTCATTTTTTCCGCCCTTTTTTTTTTTTACGAACCGACTCTTTTATTTTTCCTACCACGATATGTTAATTTGACGAAAATGAGGGAAAAACTGGTGGGTTTGAGATAAATATATTAAACGTACCTTGTCGTAGTATGATTACTGCGACATCTCGTATATCGATTTTGTTGCGTTATACATACCAAAGCCTCGACGATTTATTTCAGATTACCTATTAATATGTAACGCTTGCTTTGCCTGTTATAGTCAACGAAGAAATTCAATGTTGTTAGACGCGATTATTCCCGTCTTGTTTTGCTGAAAATAAGCTTATGGCGCTTGTCTAACGGTTAACTAAGTATCATAAACACAAACAGTGCAAGTTAGCGATCACAAGTCTGCAGGAGAACGAACGCTTCGAGCACACGGCTTATCGCGAACGATTTTAGAATTAGGCGATGAAAATAAATTTGAAACTATTTTTTTATTTCTCGTACGAAGGTCGAAATCGACCATACATTTTTAGTTCGTTTATCAGAATTAAAGTTCGGTTTAAATTATTATAGATAATTTCGTGCAACATGGAGAGATTAACTTGGAGAAAAATTTCAACTTGGAGAGATTAAAGATTGTGGTTAAAAACAACGTTCCATTAATCAGTGTTAAAATTTCACAGCTGTCGAACGAGTAATTAATTATTGATCACCGTTACGACTCGACTTAATTATATTTTAACACAAAGTGTAATCGTTAAAAATTTTCTTTTCATATTAATGATTTTCTTTTTCGTTTCCTCGATGGATTTTTTTCTTGCTCCTTTTTGTGATTTTTGATTCGTGATTAGTTTAATTACAGAGATTTCGACCGATCACTCGCGACGATTGTCACTGAGTCGATCGACTCGACAGGATTTGTATAAACTCCCCGGGCTGCTTTCATAATTTCACGGATTTCGTTCGGCCGCGTTAATTAACGCTCGTCGATTCTGAACCGAATTTTCGCCACGCGAAAAATCGTGGCTTATTGCGACGCCGTGAATTCGCGGATAAATTCGAATTGTTGGCCCGCCGACGGTTTCGCCGGATTATTATTCGCCCAGGCTACCCTCTGTTGAAATGAACAACGTGATACACTCCGGCTTGAGCCCCTTTCATTCTCGACTCTCCTCTGTTCTTTCTGAATTGACTTTGTCACATGATCTGTACGGTTCATGGATAGGTTTCGTTTTAGAAGCTTCGATTCGTTTTAACCGCTTCAGTTAGAATTTTACTATCTAAAATTAATTATTTACGCTGAACGAGGTATAAATTTTTGCTAGAAAATTAGATTACGTTAAATTTAATGGAGTACAAGTTTGGAAAGAGTATTATCGAGACAACGGTTAAATATATTTTATGCAAATTATTATAATAGAAGAATAATAAATCGGTATGCTCGACTAGAAAAAGCACAGATCGTTAAATTATTAATTTTCAAAGGTGTTCGCCCTATTATTTCATATTTATTTTATAATTGTACTAAAAATATTATAGTTTCCTCTTAAATTAGAAATTTATTTTCCCGCCAGTTACTCATCCAATTCTCTCGTTTCGAATTTCCGTATTTTAATATTCTTCTTCCGGTCTACTTTTTTTTCTATAAATATCGCAATACAAAATCTGAATGATTAAGGAGCACGAACGATAATCCACACCATAGTTTTGCTAAATTCTAGCTTCGCGTACAAGCGGATCGCTTTATATTGTAAATACGAACGCGAACGTTCCTGTTTGCAGTGGTAAATATTGATCGATCCCGATACGAAAGTGATTGGCGCGAGCATGATCGATGAGATATGTATTTCGTGCTTCCGCCGGCTGGATTTTGGGCTTCGATACACGTACCCGGTTGTTCCACGGTGAAATTTCGAAATTTCATTCCATTGTCGGCAGGATGTGAAAGTTTTTCGGCCACGTCCCTCGGAGCCGCATCGATTTTCATTTGTCATCGTTTATTAAGGGAAACTCGGCCGGTGTCCTTAATTAATTAACTGCAAACGCCGAACGAAACTTTTTTCGGCTCGAAACTCTTCCAGAGCCGCGTAATGGGCCGCGAATAATGCGACCCACCGTGCAATTTCGTTCTCCAGAACTTAATTCGACGCTGCTCGAAAACGAGCTACGCGGAAGTCTCATGGCTCAGCATTTTATTTATTTATTATTGTTCTTTTTTTTCCGAGAAATTAATTCGTTTCGATATCAACCCGTCTTTTTAAGAATAAAAATAATTCTTAAATACTTCGATTAATGTTTTACATTTATAATTAACTTTAATAGAATTTGTATATCAACACTGACCATGTTCAATCCATCAACGAGATTAGTTGATACAAATTTAGGATTTCTTTTTTTATGGCTCAAATATAAAGGCTAAATAATAATTAACTGCTCTTTGGAGGTAGAAGCCTCGATAAATTATTGCGCTCCGGTTTCAATATAAGAACACAGTATAAATAATATAAAAGTGATATAAATAAAATTTTCATTGGCCAAACAGATATTGTCTACTATTTAAGTAAAGTAGACACAAGGAAGGATCGAAATTCCAGGAATTCAGCACACATTTTTTCTTAATAAAATACTCTGATGCCTCTTTATCGTTCAAAGCGGTTTTCTTTTATTTAAACATAGACAGTGCTAATAACGCTACAACGAGACGAATTAAATATCAGAGAAATTCAAAATTACAATGCTCGGAAAATACGTCGAAGTTTGACATCCCTACGTTTCTACCCGTACAACGTTAAACAGATTCCAATTCCAGATAGCGTACATCTCGAACATTTGTCTCAAGGAAAAGGGATTTGTCGACGGTCCGGACAGTCCAATTGGCAGACGAGTTGGATCCAAGTCCAGCGATCCTCTTTCTCCTTAGATAATCAAAGACAATCGTCACAGAGGGCCACGTCAAAACCACAGAAGTTTCCACAGAGAGGCAGAGAACTGGCGCTTCCGCCTTGAGCGTTCATCAGGCCAAATATCGTGGACGCTGATTACCCTAACAACAACCCTTTAACTTGCCGCGCAACTCCGGACACGTCGTGGCACTTTCGATAACATCGAAAACGAGTCGGTCGATCTTGATTGCCTGGATCATTAATCAACTACAGGAACGACACAATTTCGACTCGACCAGCCGCGAATCAATCCAGGGAGAAATTTTCGAGCTAAAGTCAACTATCGATTGCCTGTGTTCTACAATTTATCCGTCGTCAAATTCAATTCCACGCATACGGAGTAAATAATCCGTTGCTTCGACACACTGTTGACAGTAATATCCCTCGGAACTAATAAGCGAGAGGGAACGTTTCACGAAGATAAAACTCGGTCCGGCAGGGCTTCGTCAATGACGAGGTGAAATAGTAAAAAGATCCTTATATTGCGGCAGGAAATGGACTCGGTTAAAAAATTTACAGTTGCCGCGGTTAAAACCCTGGGTGTCACGTGGACCGACGAAACGCACGCCGGGGAATGCGAGAAACGCATTTGAGTAAAACTTTTACGAGAGTTTTCGAGCACTTCCCAAAGAATTTCTCGTCGCTTTCATCTGGATTCCTCGGTTCTCGCCTTTTTCTTCCCATCCTTTGGATCTCTCGCCGGTCTTTTTCTTCCTGTGCAAATTTTTTGGTTTCAATAAGGCGGTATTCTGTCTTAATGAGAGTAGCGTGAGAATGGTAATGTGGGTACTGTTGTGGTTAGTTGGTGGATTTATTGTGGTAAATGTGGTATGATGTAAGTTCGGTGTGGCATGGTATTTCTTTCAGATTGTTGTGTCGTGATATGATTAGAAATTTGAAAACTAATTAGGTGGATATTTGTACGTTGTTCGATGCGTACAAGATGTTTCATAATTATAGATGGTTAGATAGGAATGGTATGAGATGACGTGAAACTATTTTTTCTTTAACAAACGCCTGCTTTATTTTTAAACGATGAAATTGTAGGTGTCGCAATTTTTATGACACTTCTTAAATTATTATCAGTGTTTGTCATAAAAGTTAAGGCTCCTTCAGAAATAGGAAATTAAATATTTTTTTTTCTTTTTATATTTACTCTCACATAAAACAATTTTATTCTACGCGAAGTTTCACAGGAAATTAACTATTATACTACTCTGCTATAACAAATTTATACCCACATAGAGTCCCTGGTTAATTCTTTTATGGGTTCAAAATTAATACCGTAGGTATAAGTAAAAATCTCCTGCGTTTCAATAAATTTGTTGCTCAAGGTTCTCTAGGTTCACACAATTTTAAATTCTTGCGTTCTTTAGAATATATAGTAATTTACGCTTGGCAAATAGTGTATGCGACCACGGAAATAAATACTTTTTAATTTTATCAACCTATTAAGATATTACTCGTAAGGCTCACACGATCGTTGAATACTTAGCAGTAGGTTGATGTAACGGAACATACGTGAGATTGAAGCAGAACTTCCGTGGCGTGCCGTTTAATTTCGAATATTTTTGCTGCATAATAATCGATGTAAACGAAGTAGCTACTTTTCAGCTATGCAAGAGAAATATTGTGTTATCTAGGTGGCGTGAAACCGACGGCGTTGTACCAACGCAAACTCCCGGAGCTGTTATTCCGCGGATATTTCAGGGAACTAATATTATCCGCTTGCAAACAATCTTGCGCGCCAATTACGTAATCGTTCGGTAAAATGTGTTCCCTGTAAATTTTATCGGTCTCATTAAATTTCATTAATTCCTATCTTGCATCGATTAAACACAGAGCTTTGTGCTCTGTTCACCTGTTCGAGGTGAAATAGAGTTTGTCCCATTCAATAATTTTTTACCATTTTTTTTCTTTCTTTTACTATTATAGATGATTGAATAATTCATTGTACATATAGAATCGATACGAACCGGTCTACGATTCAAAGTTACTCTCGACTGATTGTGAGACGAATGATATTCCAATCTAACATCTCTCCAGTCTTTTGATTCTAAATTAAATATTTCTTTATTCTTCCTCTGATTCTAATCAAATTTACTGAAATATAGAAAAGTAGCATTTAATTTCGAATCGATGAAATAATTACAGTCGATGCACACGGGAGACTTTCGTTCAAGCGATCTCACCGCGATCGTATGTTTGTCTTCCTTGTTTTTGAGTTAGATAATAAAGAAAGATGTATGATCGCAGCGAGATCGCGCGGACAAAAGTCGCTCGTCTGCATCGGGCCTCAGCGAGTGATTTTATACAGATTCAAACTCGGAAACAATTTGAAACTTTTATTAGAGTAGTACTAACAGGTTTCTCGGACGTATAATGTACCAATCTTGGAGCAAATTGCAGCAAATAAATTTTGTAGCTCGTCAAAATAAACCCATGCGTTCATCAAATTTCACGATGAAGTTATAACACGTTAAAATTACCTGGCGGACGTAAAAGCTGTGAAAAATGAAAGGGACCGTTTTTTCATCGCGTGTTTGGACATGTTTGTGAAGTCAAAGGGCAGGAAGGAGAGGTATGAAAGAGCGCTGTGGACGTATAATAGCATTGTCGATTGTTCTTTGTGTCGAACAAAGTTCGTCGAACGCGAAAGGGGTGGGCACAGCCTTGTAAAGGGCCGGTGAAAAGCTCTCGTCCTTTCTGGCTTGTAGCCAGTCTGTGTATTTGGATGCAAATTCAATCGAGCTTCGGTGAATTTCGCAATACGATCTCCAGGGGACAGACGGGACAGGTGGCAACGGTGACGAGGTGTTTAAAGAAATATTTATCCCGGGTTCTATGCAGTCTTTTCGTGGCTCTTTGATATTGAAAATTCTATTCTTTATCGCGTTACAAAAATTCGATGTTCTTATCGAATTACAGGTTCTTGAAACTGAACCCTTTTGAGTGGAAGAAAATTCGGTATGTGTAATGTGTTCGATAAAGAATTAAATAGAAACTACTCGATTTATTGTAGAGTTTGATAACTGTTCTGATTCTTCGATATTTCCTATTAATTATTGTCTACGATCATTTTTTTTTTGTTATTAAATTATCCTGTACGCGAATTTATATAGAAATTCCAGGAATTAGTGGTGCATTCTGGAGAAGTTGATCTTTCAGATGTGATCTGAGTATAACTTAGGTCTTAAATTATGCGAGAGGATAATTCGAGACCAGTTTGGTGAGTTGGCTGGATTTCTTAGATGCTTAAATTAATTCGGTATTTTTTCAAACAAAAATTAGGTTTTATTTGTGGATTGTGTAATGTGAGCTTAATCGTTAAATTAGTCAGCTTTATTTTTTTATTCGTCCACTTTTAAATTAATTTAGTTATCAGTTAATTGGGATAAGTTTAGGTATGTGTCTGATGAAAAGAATTTGAAATCTGAAAGGGAAATTTTCTTTCAACTAAGATCATTTAAGTAATTGTGAAGTTAATCTGAAATTGATCAGAATAGGTAGTTGAGAATTAAAAATATTTAATTAACGTTGAAAGGGTTAATCGATACACCTGGTAATACACCTCTTACGATGCACAGAGTCATTTGGGAATGAAGAATCTAAATAAATTCGATCGAACCGACGAAACGTTCGTTTGCTGTGCTTTATTTTTACCGAGGAGCGCGATTATTGGCCCTCGATTGGAAAGGAGTTCGCTGTTGCTGTCGACCAGCTTCTGAAATACGATTCCTTAATGGATAATTAAGTTCCAGCCAAGATTCCGCGTTCTCGATCGTCGAGTGTCCATCGAGATCGATTTTAAAATTGAGTACCCTCGCGAAACGAATAAACAAATGTCTAAATTTAATTAGCCAATTACGATTATATAAATGTAATTCGTAATTCGAGTATTGCCGTATTATTATCAATTTTTAACCCACTTATTACGAAAAGAATAATATGGATACAATTTTGTTTATAAGATGACATAGTTTTGAGGAACAATTTTCTTTGCGTCGAATAAATTAATAATGATCCATGTAGAAATTTTCCATCGAAGTTTGTTTAAGATGAAAGAAACGAGAAGAACGGTGAATCGTACAAATATTCTATAACATGTTGCAACATAATTAACAACGTAAACCATGACTAGCAATTTTTCTTCGAAAATCTCCGAAGCGTTTGCATACTTCTGAAGCAAAACGGTAGTATTTGCCAACAACGTTTCGCGTTCCTGATTTGCTGTTTGTATATTGCCTTTCGCATCGCCAGAAATATCCGTCAGTCGTGAAAATAACATATCTACAGCTTTACGATTTTATGCGAATCGAAAAATTTTCTATATACTTTTATCACTATAACTCTGTTTTAATAATCCGGCTTGTTCGTACCTATCGACGTACTAAATTTTGTCTCAGTTGTAAACAATATTGCAGCACCGTGTATAGTTATGTTTGGAAAGTTAGGAACTTCGGTGAACGCTGTAGCCATCACATAAGACAAAGTTTATTCGTTCGTAGTTACGAAATCGTTTACCATCGGTGAGCCACAAAATCAGGACTGAAAGCAGATTTTGCAAAGCACCTCTTCATTCTGAGTTATTCCCCACCTGAATATGCTACTTTGCTATCGATCGGAACATAATTTAACGTCTTGGGCGCTAAACTTTCTGGAGGCTTTCAATTTTTCATTTTAAAGCTGCTTAACATTATTTATAACCCTCTAATGAAATATCCTTGGCTGTTCGTTCGATAATACCACATGTTTCGAATGATGTAAGATTAAATTATAACATTTTGCACTTCGCAGGAAACATATTTAAATTGAAATTTAAATTATATAATTTTGTATTAATAAATAGCTCTTAGGATAATACATGCTTTTCACATTATAGTTCAAATTCATGTGCTTTATATTTTAGCAAAATGGCTACATCCATTGAGTTGCGTGGCCTATTAAATTTACCCCTCAGCACTCTGATTTATTAATTTATATCGCGTACACTGAAATATTCAATACGAAAATTGTACGCGAATAATAGTTGTATAACTATTTTAACGCAAGCTTTATTCATTAGATATATTAATATAAAATTGACTGTATTGGTATTTAGTAGATTAGAGCATATATGAAATAAAACGATATAAGGTGTCGTTGGAAAATTATCGAAATGTTTGATAGTCATATTTGGAACGGAGAAGATTAATTTTTAACAATTTTCTTTGAATTGTTAAATCACATATACAAAAATTTGTAATTTATGATTTCTACCTATATTTTATAACATGTTTATCAATTAAAAATTAATATTATAGGCATCAGCAACAATTTCTTGTATCTTGATAGATTCTTCATTGAAAGCTTTCCTAAGGTAACACAATTACAAATTTTTTTTATTTATTTTTAATTCTTACATTTTTCTAGAATCTGAAAATGATCAGTTTTAAAGTTTCCACCAATGTTGTACGTATACCATTTTTCCTATCATCATACGATAACAAAATATTCCTCAGTTACGCGCAACGATCTGGCAAGTTTAAAAAATAAATATGCCTCTTGGTATTACGTTCCACTTTTTTATATTAAACGTTTATCGTCGACGATTTGGATGGAGGTTAGTATTTCGTCGTTGAAGATTCGGCGAATTCGACTTAATAGTTTCCGGAACGGGGTACAGTTATTCGAGGTAAACGAGCAGATTTGCGTAAACGAGATTCTCATCGATTTAATGCTCTTCTTTAAGAGCGTGGAATCATTTGGAAGTAGGAAGGCAGCAGAAAGGTAATGCGCGAGCAGATAAATTCATTCGTGGCCGATGAAAGCTCGCTTCATGTTGATCTTCATATTTGAGCAGAAAGCGCCTGCTGTTAGTTCACGGGAATGTGGTTAACTGTACCGACCATAAGTTCCAATTCGTGCTTCTGATAACGTGGCTCCGTGTTGTTTGAAGTTCCTCGATTGGCACTGTGCAATCTCAGCGACCGGGTTCTTTATTTTTTTGTATTTCATTGGTTGGTCGATTTAATTAAAATTTTTATGATAGGTAAATGGAATCTGCGAAGAGATTCCGAGGTTTTCTAAAAATATTCAACTCGTGTTAATTTATTATTGGTCGCGTTAGTAGGAATAGGATATATATTTTATATATATATATTCGGATAATTTCTCTGAAGAATTATTCAGAATTTTTTAGATGCGAAAAATAGAATAGAATTTTCGAATGGGTATATAGATATTTGGATAAAAAAAAATTCTGAATAAATATAAAGATTTCTAAATAAAAAATAGAATCTTTAAGCAATTATAAAGATTCTTAGATAAAAAAAAAGAATCTTTAAGTAATTATAAAGATTCTTAGATAAAAAAGAATTTTCAAATAGTTATAAAGATTTTTAAATAAAAGGAAGAATTTTTAATTCATTGTAAAGATTCTTAAATAAAAAAGAATTTTCAATTATAAAGATTCTTAGATAAAAAAGAATTTTCAAATAGTTATAAAGATTTTTAAATAAAAGAAAGAATTTTTAATTCATTTTAAAAATTCTTAAATAAAAAAGAATTTTCAAATAGTTATAAAGATTTTTAAATAAAAGAAAGAATTTTTAATTCATTGTAAAGATTCTTAAATAAAAAAGAATTTTCAATTATAAAGATTCTTAGATAAAAAAGAATTTTCAAATAGTTATAAAGATTTTTAAATAAAAGAAAGAATTTTTAATTCATTTTAAAAATTCTTAAATAAAAAAGAATTTTCAATTATAAAGATTCTTAAATAAAAAAAGAATTTTCATTTCTAAAGATTCTTAAATAAAAAAGAATTTTCATTTCTAAAGATTCTTAAATAAAAAAGAATTTTCAATTCTAAAGATTCTTAAATAAAAAAGAATTTTCCGATAAATATAAAGATTTTAAACGAAAAAGAATATTCGAATACCCATAAAGGAGAATATGTGAACGATTTTAAAATTTGAATGGGGGGGGATAAGCCCGCGTAACCTGTTTTGATTCGTGTGGTCGTGAAATGAAGTTAGTCGTAGTTCGCGCGTCGCGCTAATAACATCGTCGGTCGTGTGCCGCTCACGCGATGTTTACAAATTTTCACCGTTCTTTCAAGAGTCCTTACTCGTTGTAACGTGGTCCTCCCGTTCGTTTATCGCGTTCTAACGTTGTAATAAATTATTCGGCCGATGCAGTGACGTTTTACATCGCGTTTTGTTCGCGCGGTTATTCGTGCGGTACGGTGACGTTGCGTTTTGTGCTTTGCCACAGCGTTATTGATAAGTTACGAGGATAGTGCCACGTTCGGGTTACATTCGCGGAAGCTGGTAAATTATTTCCAACCCCCCTGGGTGCTGTTACGAGCTCGCGTCCGCGGTACAAGGTAGGAAAAAATTATCAATACTTTTATAACAATATTCCTGCATTCTTTCGTACCGTGGCGTAAGCGTTCTCGTTAATAGGTTAAGAAGTTAACCCTTCGCGGTCTTATGTCGACCCAGACTCGACATTTTGTTTTATTCTATTATTTTCAATTTTGGGATATGGTATTCTTTTATATAGAAATTGAATTCAATGGAAAATTTTCCATCCAGCTATCTCACTACTTGTAAGAATATGAAAAATTCAGCCTGTAAGGGAGAGGAAAAGAGAGAGAGAGACGGAAATAAAGCGGAAGAAACGGAAAAAACGGAAGATACGTAAGAACACAGAAGATCGGAAGTCACTGACACTTTCTGAAGTCTCTGTCAGAATAATCGAGCTCTGTGGCGCGTGGGAATTATTTGGTTTTATTCAATAACAATAATAATAATAATAATAACTGAAGTTTTAACAATATTAAAACAATACTCTTAATCGCTCTGTCTCTCCTCGCTGCTCTCTTCCCTTACCGCCCTCTTGCCACACAATCTCTCTCGCCCCGAACATTCACTCGCTTAAATGCACATCCCTCGATCGCTCTATCTTTTTTCCACATACATTCCTTTTTCACTCGCACTCAAAATCTTCGCATCCATCCCTTCCAATCACGCAGTCACGTAAACTTCATTCCCACGGCCCAGTTTCTCGGTTTCAAACATACGCTTGACATAACTCAGCCACTCTTCGCTAACATTCTTTCGACCACCCAAGATTCGTCCACGGTCACACTTTTCCAAACATACCCGGATCATTCTCACTCGCAACCATAAATACATTCACACCACCACTCGAGAGGCCCATCTACTGGCGCCGTCCCGTCGCAGGTAGTGCCTGACTCTTACATGCCGAATTATTGACAGTTTTTAAAAGTAGATGATTAACTCTTTGAAGCTTGGTGGGATTAAAAGTGTCCCACCTTTTTAATACCTAAATATGCAGAGTGGGACATAGGTAGTCCCTAACTGTATTAAATACGCGAGTTAATGTAAACCACTGTGATATGGACAATTTTTAATTTTCAAAACGGTATAGAGAATATCGCTGTATGCGTATTTAGTTATCAATAAGGTGGGACGCTTAAAACCCTACCATGCTTCAAAGAGTTAAATGTGAACTAGTTGGGTTAAGAGATAGGAAATATAATCGAGATATTCAAAATTTTTAAGCACAAATATAAGAATATTAATAACAAAAATTGACTTTCGTATTTAGAATAAGATAATCTAAAGCGTGGTATGATGTTTAATGACACGGTGTATCAATTGGGGAAGAATTAGAAGCCGTGGGCATACATAACGTAAATTATGAATAAAGGAAAATAATAGATTATGTATAGATATATTACATATTTCAGAAAGATTATAAATTATAGATATTTCAATTATAGATGAATTATCGATAGATACAGGTTAAACTATGAATACAGATAGGTTGTGAATCATTTATAGACAGATTGCGTATTAAATATGAAAGGATCAGAAATTATAGGTGTTGTACGTGTGTGAAACGGCAGAGGTAACAAAAACATGGCGTCGTTAGATTTCAAGAACTTCGTCTTTTACGAAAAGATTTTGATATCGTGAAAACAGTTTTGCAGTTAGCTCGCTAACCAGGAAACCTTGTACGAGTCGGAAATAAACATTCCACGTTAAACGTAGACCGCAGAGTAAATAAGGCGCGAGATTGTTTCGAGATGAAACCGACTGACGTCATTAAAAATCGATCCGAAATTTCTCACGATAGTACGGGGATAATGCACAGCGCTCTTCTAACATCATCTATAATCCATGCAAAACAGCACGCATCACGTATCTATCTGTATTTGTCGTACGTGTCTCTGTCCGTAATTCATCGTCGAATATTTAATTATCAACGCAGTTGATAAATTACGACGCATGCTTTAACTATCCTTCTAATGATTTACGGTCTACATTTGGCATATCGTAGTTAATCGGGTGCATCGGTATATTCCGCGCTTCGATTGTTTCAATCTTTGAGAAATTGTTGAATTTTGGTTATTAACCCTCTACAGCCCGAATTTTGTCTGCTTATTTGAGAAAAAATTACGATTGATCACAAATTACACACGTCCTAGCGACCTCAGTGGAGTGCAAAGGGTTAAAAAAAAGATTTTATATTTATACTTTTATATTAGATTGCACCCGAAAACCACGTAGACGAATAAAATCTAAATCTACGGAGTTGAATTCCCCTGTTTTCAATTATGCAAATTCGAAACGTACACAACCGAAGCCCCATCATTTCTATTTACACGAATTCGAAATCTACATAATCAAATTCTCGCTCACCCCAATTAAACATTATTAAAACCTGCACGACCGAACTTCTACTGGTCCCGCTCGTTCAAAATCGACACATACTCAATCACACTTCAAATTCCAATTACACCACAGTCTATACCCCGTCTCCATTCTTTCCAATCAAACTCTTATTACCGTTTCACACGAATGCATCGACACGAGTAAAACTACGACACCACACATATTTTAATCGTCGGTAGTTCTACCGTTAACGACAATGGATATTAAATCGTCCGAAAAGTTTCTTTCGTCTTATTAACGTAGTATGACGGACGCATAATATTTTATATTTTACAATATATTATTATTTTATATACTATATATTTTATTATTCTTTCTCCATTATCTTCCTTCGTCTCTCGTTTAACAAAATGTGTTTTTATTGCTTTATTCAATAAACCCAGATGTTTACATTAACACTGTCAGACGAAGCTACTTTGTGAAGACGACGAAAGAAACTTTTGGGTCAACCTAATATTCTTCCGAGTCATTACAATCGCTATTATCTGCTACGCTTCATACTAACAAATAGTCCAGCCACAATAGTCCAGCCACGAGCAAATAAAATAACATTAAAAAAATACAAATACAAAATGCAGAAAAAAATAGAAAATACAGATAGCGTTATTCAGGTTTAATTTCGTCTCGTATCATGGATACATCACGTATCCATGTTTAATGGCGAACGAGATCGAACGTTGGATCCTTCATACGTAAGACGCCCTCCGCTTCCGGTGGAGCGCTCTTTCGCACGAAGGAGGCTGTCCATCGCTCGGAACGAAATCACACGGTTCAATTTCACGGGTCAGGGCACGCCACGCACGTGAAATTCTCCGCCGCGCGATATATCGACTCGGCGCCACTCGAACAGCAAGATACGGCCGCGGAAAAATGCGACGGAAAGGAATATCGATAATTGCTCGTGGGGAACCGATCGACGTTCGCCGGTGGAATATCCGGGGCCGTTCGTACCGAACGATGTGCTCGAGTCCCACTGTTTGCCCGGAAGCTAATAATCCACCGAAAAGCTGGAATAATACCGATCGATGGAAAAATGACGGACGATTAATTAAAAATCCCAGTTTCGGCGATTCCCAGCGTGACTGGACGGAATTTTTATCTATTCAGCATTGTTGGAAATTTAATTGAGCGAGAATTATTTGCGTGAAAGGGGAACGAGGATAATTGTGGGCTGTGGTTTTTTTTTTTTTTTTTTTTGGGCAAAATAGATTTGATTTTTAAAGTTTAACCGGGATGAATTTTTTAGCAGATTTAGAGTTTTATGATTTTCGCGTATCAATTTTTGTAGGTTTTGGGAATTTTTGTTTGTTTGAAGAAAATGTGTTTGATTAAGGTTGATCAGTTGAATTATTTGAGTTCAGGATTCTTTCAGTGATCTTCTGATGTTGAGTTTATTCGTTATTGATTTTGTGAAACGGAGTTGGTTTCAGATTTTAATTTATTGTTAAGATGAATTTTTTTTTTTTTTTTCCTTTAATGGGTAAATGGAAGTTTTATGATTTTAGTGTATTAAGTTTTGTAATCACGAACGAATTTTTTGTTTTAAATAGTCTCGTACTTCGTTGCGATGGTTTGGTCGGATAAAATATTATTTGGTTCGGTTATGAGTTGTTTGTTGATTTTTATTATTTTCATTTGGAATTGAGAATTTAAAACAAAAAAGTAGATCAGTTATTTTCATTGATGAAGCACAGCTTTATCATCCTAGTTGTCACTAGTGTACTTTTTAGTCATCAGTTTTTCAATATCAATCAAACTCTCGGAACATCGAATTCCGGGAATGTTGGCTTCTATTTATCATGAATCACGACACGCAAAAACATTTTGTCTCCTCGTTGGTTGACAAATTAAACTTCTATCATCCAGGCAGACAATACACTCCCCTGTCGATTTCTCTACAGAATCAAAACATGTGTATTTCGAAACAAATTTTTTTTTCCTCTCTCTTCTTGAAAAAGCAAAAGCATTGTGATATTCGGACTCGAAACAGCAGATCTCTACATACGAATGGGAGAGAAATACTGGGACGAATAAAAATCGCACAAAGCAATCCGTTCATTCTATCAATTAAATAGTTTCACTCGTCCATTATTTTCCGTTTTCAAACACAAAATCTCAATTAAAGCACAAACCTGTGATTTCTAATTCTTTCAAATTACTATCGTTTCCTATCGATCATCCCTCTTCGTACCACTACTATTAACAAACCGTATAACGAGTCAATCGTGTTTTTTAATGGACAAATAAAAGTAGGATATACTTTTGTTTGAATAAATAAACAAATATAAAAATATAGGATTATTCTTATGAAATTTAAATAAACTACCCATTGAACTGGTACCGATAACAAAAATATAAATTTCGCGTATCTCGTATAACACGTGACACAATCGTGAAAAATCTGATCCTGAATTTTGCATCGAAAGAAAAAAATTATTCTACCCAATGCGCCTTTTATCGGAACAAGTAAAAATAAAAGCAAAAATAAAAGCAAAAATTGTTAAATAACAGTTCATGGAACCATCGGGAAAGCAAACCATCCACCGTCAGCCACGCGTATACGTATATCTAAGATCGCATAGGGCCGTACAACGCGAATGCGCGTCACGTATTTCAAGACACGCGATCGAGTGTCGCGGCGACAATTTGTTTGATTTATCGCCGCCCCCCGACACTCGGTGGACTGTGGCAGCAACAGCAGCAACCTGGCAATCGATACGAGCATTTCGAGCTAAAGAGAATAATCGCGTGATCATTCCGCGACAGGATCGCTCTGTTCACTGTTCGATCGAATTGAACGGAGCTTTTCCGGCCAAAGGATCACAATTTACAACGGTCGAGCGTTTTCGGGACCGATTGACGACTCCTGTGTCGAATCTGTAGGCACGGCGAGCGAATCCACGGCCTTGTAACAAACGTTCCGACCCACCATCGTTTGAATTCGAGAAATTCACAATCACGCGAATCCTATAGGAAAACGTTTTCATCGGTTCGCCCTGTTTTCGTGTTTCTCTACGTTTCCCCTTTTTCTCTGTTGTGTTTTCTTTTCTCTTCCTTTCTCCTAATTCTCCTTTTTTTTTCTTTTTTCTTTTTTTTTCCTTTTTTTTTTATACCCTCCCTCGATTCAACGTCCGCTTGCAAGCGCAACGGAATCGATCTGGTCCCCTTTTCAACCGTTTTATCTTGTTCCGGTGTTTTTGTTCGCTTAAAGGCGCGCCTCGAAGCGTTTCGATTCGGTTCGATTCCAAAACACGATTGGTCTATGGTGACTATTGAGCCGAATTTTCTCTCCGATTGGCACTGCATCGTGTAATTTGTTTTTGATTTTAATGAAACGATGTTGAGAGGGGCGGACGTTGGGTTTTTTGATGCGCCGGGATCGCGAATCGCGTGCCGGGGTCAGTTTGTTTCGCTCGGTCACTCGATCGCGCGAATCGCTCGCGGAGATTAACGATGGAGCCGTCGGTGGAATGTGCTCGGTAAAAATCGCAGTGGGACACGGTGTAATATATTTTCGATTATTTGTGCGAGGAACGAAGTGATTTACTGGGTATGGTGTGATGGATTGAGTACGGAAGGGGTTGATCTTTCTTGAAACAGTAAATAGTTGGTTCCTTTTTTTTTTAAACACAAAATATTGTGTTGTTCGAACGTGGATGTTCTCGTGCGATTAATTTCTAACGAGACGCTTCTTGATTGGGTTCTACGTTTTATTTTCTTTGTACCAAATTTTTATAGTCGCACGAAAGTACTATTGAACATAGTATAGTAGAATAGAAACTCAGAGAATAGAATAGAGATTTTTTGATTAGGTTTTACGTTTTATTTCCTCGGTACAAAATTTCTGTAGTCACACGAAAGTATTATTGAATATAATAACCACTGTGTATTGTTAAGTCTGTTAAAAGAAATTTCGATATAAAGGAATAGATTTTTAGATTAAATCTGCACGAAATAGAACAATATAGGTGTTTAATTCGATACCCGGTAAATCGTAAAAGGGTTAATAATAAAGTCAAACGAATAATCGATCCTCTTCATTTATTTCTCGAAAGCTTTCCGAACAATTATTTTTAACAGGATAAAATATACCGTTGATATCGTTCCGGGATATACATATTTATAAAACCATCTGCTGATCATTCTGTGCGAAATTCAACCGATTCGACCATATGCTCGACATTTTTTATTCACTCTCGTGGCACACATTTACCCCTCGATACATCCGATTATAGATTAAAACAAGAAAAACCGTGTGTATAAATTAAATCGTTCGTTTCGGTGGATTGTTGTGGCGGTGAAAGAATAGATTTTGCAAACAGCTCTCTGGAAGTTGCGTTTACAACGGCGAATTAAATAACGCGCGTTGTGCATTTTGCACAGAGAAAAATAGAAAGAATAAAAAAAATACAGCAAAAACCGAATCAGCCATTCAACGCTGCGCACGAATAAATAAGCCTCGGCATTGCTTTTGTAGTTGAGAAAATCGATAAACTTGTGAATTATTCTATGGAGAAAAAAAGCGGTGAGAATTGTGGCGTAAATCCGTCATTAATATGGTCGGGGGTGGTTCCAGTATTTTATAAAACGACCGCTGATTTTTACAATTTATTCTCGTAACAAATGACCGAGGTTCGCCGGAAAAAAAATTTTTTTTTTTTGTCACAGATAAACTGCAATCACGGCTGAGTAATTCTAGTTTTTTTTTTCTTTTTTTTTTTGTTATCAAAAATGAATTCTTAATTTGTTTGATTTATTTATTTATTTTTTTGTCTCTTTTCGGGAATTGAGATATTTTTTTTTTTTTGTATAAATTTGGAACGATTGGTTGGTAATCGTTTTAAAATTTGATTAGTATATCGAACTTAATTTCTTGGTCAACGGGGGTAGCTTCACCCCTCTGTTCTTCGGTGTTTGAGCTAATCTAGACGGCCGCACAGTTTGGCACGTCATTAGCATAATTAGCGGCTGAGTAATTTCTACTTAACACTCATTTCGCTGGAATTCCGCGCCGTGCACCGGTGAGAGTCGGACCTTCATTTCGTTGTCAAACATTTCCTGAACGTGGTTTAATTAATTACCTTCTTTGTTTTAGAATATATCGTTTTCAATGGAATCATTCACATCATAGCGTTTTAACTCGAGTACGTGATACAGTTATTAATTCTACGAAGTAATAATACCTTACACGAATTCGATAAAAATAAATCATTCAAATATCCAAATAGTGGAACCCAAGAAAAATTAGACAAGTCAACTTTAAAGTGAAAATAAAATAATACCATCTCATAAGTTGAAATTAAAATTAAAGTAATCTCAGAAATTTTACTTTAGAATTTCACTATACAGAAATTATTAGAATCTACTGTTTTGTATAAAAGAAAAAAAAAATAATATATATATCTTATATCGCATGTTAAAATTACATTTTTCAATTCGTCTATTTTTTGACCCGCGCTAGAAAATTTCATCCTTCAAGAATTTCATAGAAATGATGGAAGATGAATTCATACTCGAAGTACATACAAAACATAATTGACACATCGTATCCGTAGAATTGTCGGAAAATTCACTTTTATAGGCATCGAATGAGTTCGACGTAGGAATCCGTCTCTGTAACCGGATTTTTCAATTCGGAGATATTGCGCCGTTTCGAATCAATCAGCTGTTATCGCGATAGAAATTCTGACGCGACGAGAGAAGCTCTCGCAGGCTAGCAATTGCGAAGGAGGAACGATATCCACAGCGTGTATAAAGCGAAACTATATCAGGTCGGAGGATTTATGCTCGTATAGAATTGCAGTTGAGCGTCTGGCAACGGTGATTTAGTTTGCATTGCAACGGGATTTACAGTTAGCTGGGATACCTATTTTCCAAATTGACCCTCAAATTGAACTTCGACACACGTATTCCGACTGATAAGCAACAATCTTGTTAGGGCTGTTACATATTATCGACGATGCGCTTTTAAGCCTCATCAGTGGAAGTTATTCCAGCTGTATGCCTATTTTCACACCATTTACGATAGGTGAGTTACTCTTCGTGTATTTCGAGAGAATGCTTGTGAAGATGTGCAATCAAGACGTCTAACGCTGGCTGGTAATTCGAAGACAGATTAATTATTTAAAAGAAGGAAGGATAAAATTCAGGAATGAATATTGCTTTGAACCTTTCGCTAATATTATAGCGATTTCTTAGGAAATAATTTGTATTATGGGCGATTATAATCATCTTTTACGAAGCAAGCACGAAATACCATGAATGTATAATAGAAAAAATTTTACTTAACGTGCGCTCCTGTATTAAATTATAAAACGTACAAAAAAACAGAGTGTATGTATCCGATATAGTCGTATCGCGCAACCATTTTTTTGGACGAAATGGTAATGAAGAAAGGGTTAATGATGAGGGTATTGTTCGCAAAGGAACTGACCACGTAGCGAGGAAAAAAAGAGTATTTTTTTAGAAAGAAGAGGGTGAAGAACAACACGGTACTTAATACAGAATGCATCGAATACTTGACTAGTTTGGCCAACCCAATTTTACGATATTTTATCATATATGTTACGTACAAAAATTATTGTCATATATTTAAACCCATTGGCAACTGAAACCTTCTGTAAAAACATCCGTACAGAAACACAGGATGTACAAAAATCAATAGGTTCGTTAAAACCGGTTAATTCCATTCGCTCCTGGTCGAAGCTTCCAACGGACCACGGGCTACTTGGAATTTCAGCTGTTTCGCCAGCAACGAATTTCTCTAACGACTGGAATTCCGTAATTTTGCACCCTCTTTACCCTGGAACTCGTGGAAACTCTCGTGCACGTTCGCCTCAAACGTTTCTCAAAAATTACCATAAATTTCCCCGGCGTGGAAAGAACGTTCAACAGCATCCTCTGATTGAACCCTAATTTTCCCTTGAAATTCCCTGGTATTAACCTAACCGGGTCTTTCTGTGCTGAACAGAGGGCTCCGTTTCGTCCAACGCCTGTTGCGAAAGGTACGCTAATCAAAATGCTCGGTCGCAAGTCTGACATAAAATGAAATCTAGCCGCGAGGTTGGATACAATTGGCACTAGTGGTTAACACCATAAAGGCTGTTCCACCTCTGTTCAGTCTGTCTACACAGCTAAACGTCCTGGTTCAACGAGCCAGAGAGTACTCGGCCAGCTAACCGTCCGCGAAGAATATCGGTTTAATCGTAAAAAAAAGAGTCCAAGCATAATTTCTCTTTTCTATCTGTAAACCGAGCGTTTCCTCTTCGTTCCACGTTGCTTCTACACGTCCCTTTGGCTCTTCGCTAACCGTGGACTGTCTGTCGGAGAAGTATTTGCAGGCGACTGTACAGAAACCCAATTTAGTCTGCGGTCGACTAATCCTATCCTACTACATACCATCAGTCGATAGCTCGGGCTTGAACCTTCTCTCGCCCCCTGTTTCACCCTTCTTCTTCGTCCACCCTTTACCGTCTCTGTTACACTTCGCGAGAGTGCAGCCTGTTTCAACGATTCCGTTCAGCTGAAACTGTTCAATGTTTTGGGAGAATAATGTTTTTTTGAGCAGACAGGATCCTTTTGTACGTTGAAGACTATTTTTGGGGGAGTTAGGGGTGAATTCTTTTTTTCCCATTATGAAATTGAAGCGATCAAGGCGAGAAATTTGGCATCAGGAGATGGTAATCTAACTTCACTTTAATATCGTGACACAGATTTGTCTTTCTAAAAATTAAAAAATTAAAAAAAAAATGTGTGCACGATTGCGACGAATAAACGTTGAAAACCGCAGAAAGGGTAAACCTAATCGCACGAAGAATCAAGAGCAGATTCAACTGAAATACAATTTCTGATCTGAAAATATGCATCCCAAGGTACACGCGTCTAAAAATTTCCTCATTGCTCGTGCTCCATGATCCCTTTCGTTACGGATCATGAGCTAGGGAACGGAAACGTGTAACCAGCTAAAAAATACACATAGAGACACGTGAACGAGGGCGAAGATAGCACGGGGATGGAAAAATGTAGCGATATCGTCGGAACAACCCGATATGGCATCGGTTACAGGCTCCCAGCCTCGACGCAGACACGTTGACGCGACATAGTTGGCGAAACGTTTGCGAATAGTTTCACAAACAATTTTGCTCAGCATTTTACGACGTTCTACGTGTGCGCTATCCGGACTGCATTGCGTGCCTCCCTCATCGTGGCTTTTTCTTGCCGACCGGTGGAAAAAAGGACAGGCTAGAAGGAACGCTTTCGTGCGGCTGGTGGAGCTTAATAATGCCAAAAAATGAACTCGTGGAATTTATTCGTTTATACATCGAACGAAATTTACGTGATCTTTTTGTTACACCATAACGCGCAATGGGGCATGGTCTAACTCTGTTAAGTTTGATTCATAGACATTCTTCGGAATTTTGTAAAAAGAGATACTCTCGATGCGATCCGCCGTGGATCCGTGGCGTTAACGTCGAAATTACCGGCAATTAATGGGAATTCCGTTGTTAATGAAAACAACGACGCGAAGTGGCGCAAGTGGCAGCGTAATTAACATGGTTGTCGACGAATTCCTTAGCGACGGCAGATTTCATCGTCTATGTTGCTTCCTGTGGAATCCGAGTGACTCGTTCGGTGAACACGTGAGCGCAAACGGTTCAGGAAACCATTGCAAATCGATTAACTTATCACAGGTTCCGTGGTCCTTGTCCCCTTAACCAATTGCCTTCAATTATTCAACCGGTCAAACTGTAACTAACTAACTCGTCAATGGTTCACGAGTTATGCGGCTCGGATCGATCGGATTCGTGTAATCGATGAAACTGATTAGTCACATGGTTAATAATTAACCGAATAAATCGATCAAGTAATATTGTTGACCGACCGATTTGTCATCATAACCTGTGGCTGACTCCTGGTCTGTAATTGGCTGATTGCATTAGGGGGATCGATTGATCGATTGCTACGCTGAAGCGGTTTGATACCTGTTAAAATAATTGCTACGCTACAATGTTAATCTCAGTCAGAGGTAGCTGTGATACAGATGTCTTAAAAAACTGGAAGCAATAAGCTTCGCATTATAAATGCAGACCATCGACTCAAGAAATTTGTTTTTCCTTACACCTGGGCATCCAGAGCCCGAGATACAGTCCCAATTTATTGCGTTGCGACGCAGTAGGTCTCCAGAGTGTGTAATAGAGTGCAGATTTGTTTTCGCGTTATGTACTCCCGAGGATCGCATAGGTTTATATGATTCTGCCGGTACATATTCATACGACCGTAGTCTGTATTTGATTTTATCTTCGAAACGTAGCTTCATTCTTCTGTTTAACCAATTGTCGATTCAATCCCTGTTTTTTTTTATCGATCAGATCAACATAGAAATTTCTTTTCCAGAAGTTTTACTTTCATTTCGATTTTAATTTTGATTTTAGTTTTCTGCAAGATTATGTTATCGAAATGTTCAACTGGTTTTCAAATATTCAATTAATTTTCAATTTTTAGTTTAACTATTCAATTTTAGTATTTTATGGAGTATACCGTAAAAATGTTCAAGATTATCTCATGAAAATCTTCCTGTTCTAAATTTTTAGTTTCATTGTTCCTACTTCGGTATTTCACAGAACTACCGCATCAAAATTTCTATTTCCCGAATTTCTAGTTCTCCATTTTATATTACACAAAATTGGGCTATGAAAATCTTTATCTTCCAGATTTTTCGTTCTATTATTCCCACTTTACCGTTTTACAAAGTTACGCACTCGAGTATTTGCATAAAACCGCACGCACTCCGAACCAACCGCGTTGTAACCGGAACAAGTACAAAAGTTGTCACGTTTCATCGTCGCGAATCATTTCACGGCATTGTGGTTCCTCCATCTCCAAGTCAAATAACCATACGTTTCCCGCGGAATCTGAAGGAAACACGTTGCTCGCCTCGATTTTCTCGAAACTCGCGCGACTGTTTCGGCTACGAAGGGGGTGCACCGCCGCGGCATCTCCAACCTGGGAACAATTTTTCAAAAGGACAGAGACGCGTAAAGTTCGCATCGCGAGCTCGAGTCGTCCGTCTTCTCCGGAACCATCCTTGCCGCGAATAACTCGACCGAGTTTCATCTATTTTTTTTTTCTCCTCCCTTGTCGCTCGTTCTCTCGTTTCCAACTTTCGACACAATGCCCTTTGAATCCTCGCCGGTCGCCACGCAGAAGGCGAGTGTAATCTAAAGTTCGAAGTCTCGATTAACGAGGAGCCAAGAGAGGGAGGAGAGGAAGAGAGACCGAGAAAGCGGCCAGAGAATCGACTGACAATAAGAAAGAGATCGACAGTGGGGGGATGGAATGGTCTTGCAGGGCTCGCGAGACAAAATAATATTTCCAGCCTCGACGGGCGAAGAATTCGGCGAGGAATAACCGACTTGGAAGTTGTGTGCACCTTTTCAGAGCCCCTCTTCGATTCCCTGTAGCCATTCTCGCTTCGAACAGCCTCGAACGGGCGAACCACTCCTGGTACCACCCCTTGCACCATCCCCTCGTGTCTGAACTGGATGGCGCAACCATTATCGTCGTTATTATCGTTATTATCCTTACTAAGCAGAGGCCGTCTCCGAGACCCTTTTCTGGCGGATTCTCGAGAATCCGGGAGGAATTTATCGGGACCAGAATACCGAACGGAAAACGGGGCCGGCTCGGTAAGAAAAAGGAGAAATACGAAATAACGGTACGCGACCTTATTTCGAGGAGGTATTTGCATGGCTCCGTAGGTATTTCTGCCAGGAGGGAAACGAAGCCGCGGCCGGAAGCCCAGGGGAAGGGAAGGAAAGATTGCGTTCCACGTACGGTCACATGGTGTCCCTCTCCGCAAGTATGGTGCAGGCTACTGGGAATTATCTTTTAACGCGGTGGCGCGTTGCCTTCCACCTTATAGGCCGCTCCTCAAAGTTGCCGCTTTTAAATTGCCGGTTTTGCGAAAACGAATAGGTCACTGACTTCCTGTTGGGTTTCTATGTAACGTGGGTTCTATAAACCTCGTTTTATTGCTGCTCGTAGAATTGGCGGAAACCAGGGAATTGCGTTGGGGGTTAAAGGGTGGGATTGAAGGTTGTAAATGTTGCGTGCGGTGTTGTGTTTGTTGTTATGGGGTTGATTAAGGTATCGTCTTCGATTAAGTTTTATAATTTGTCGGAGAAATTTCTTGTTAGGTTATCGAAGCTTTTACTGTGTTCTTTCTCGCGTTTAAGTTCGATGATTTTTCTCCATTTGGGATTGGCTAGAGTCGTCTTTGAAGATAGGTATAATTTTATAGTTCACTATGCTTTATCCTTGTGAAATAGTGCTGTAAGCTACGAAATACTGCAGTGGTAAAAGGAGGGTATTTAAATCATCCATGAACTAGCCTACGGTAACTATGCTAACTAGATAACTCCTTTTATTGATCTCCACAGTTTTGCTTGTATATTCCTGGATTAATGTCCAAACTACCATAAATATAATCAAACTGCAGCACGCGCGCACACATATACGGTTACATAGACATACAATATTGTTCAAAGAAAAAGGGCATCCAAGAAGAAAATAGAATATTTGATAAATCACCGAGCATACTCGTGCAAGCCACACGAGCAAAGAAACAGAGAAGACGGTCCTAAAAGATTCAAAAACACGCGCACGCTGTTCGACGTGCACCACGTTCGCCCCGCTTTAAAAATATCAGGACGCCAGCCGGAAGAAAATCCTGGAACCGTTGGTGCACAGTCGGTCGAGAAATTACACCAAGATTTATCTGGTGCATCGAGCCGGAAAGATCGCGGAAACTCCTCGTATCTTTCCCCAATCTGTTCGCCATCCGTAAAAACAAAGACGACCAAAACACACTCTTCCAACGCGTGTTTCGCCGCGTGGAGTAACTCGCAGGGTGACTCGTAAATTTCTGGTTTACCCGGTGACCGCCGGCGAGAATCGGGTTTCATTGCCTACGCTATAATAATTATTCGAGTCGAAAATGCAGGCAACGGCTGCATTGAATCAGAAACGTGGTTTCATCCGTTCGAAACTGCTCGCGATACGGAATTGCCTGCATTCTGGGCCGCGATCGCCGCGAAATACTGTGTTGCGCGCAAGGCGGGACAAGGTCCTGGTAGAAATTATCCGGCATTTCGAAACCCTTGGATTACCCTTATCGCGCGACCCAAATTCAAGCCCCTCCATTCCCGAGCGGATTACCAAACCTCCCGTACGGTAACATTCCGGAGAAATCCCAACCTGAAACATCCTGTGGGGGGTTATGGATACAGACGACGATGGTACACGCGCGCACGTATACCTATGGATAGGCGGAGGTTGTGGAGAAATGGGAATCATGTGTGTGGTAGGGGGTACGTGTCTATGTATATTGGTAGAGGAAGCAGAAAGGGAGTACACGGGAGCGGGCTGCAACGTGGAAGCGCGTCGCGACCAATGCACATTCGCGAGAAATGGGTTGTATGTATGTGTAGGTGTAGGGGGAGTCTACACGGGGTGTCTGGAAATTTTTGGGGGAGTGGAGTTGGTGTATAGGACGGGTCGTCTGACTTTGGGATGTATTTCTTTCTTTCTTTCTTTCTTTTTTTTTTGTTTCGTTTTTCATAAGGTTCGGGTTAGGTAGGTGGAAATCTGTAAGGCACAGTTGTTTTTGGTATTTTTATTCGTGAGAGTGGATAGATAGGATGATGAAGATATTAAAAATATAGTATTGTAGCTCTGAAGAAATTGAAGTTAGAGTGTTATGTGGATTGAGGTTTTTTTTTCTTTTTTTGTGCAATTGTTCATACGGGAGAACTAAAGTATAAATGGTGTTCTGGAATTTAGGGCAAAAAATAGGGTGAGAAATAAAACAATCACGAGATAAGAGTCGAGTAAAATAGTTTTCGTTTTTAATAATATTAACGTTCAGTTTTTCTTANTAGGTAGGTGGAAATCTGTAAGGCACAGTTGTTTTTGGTATTTTTATTCGTGAGAGTGGATAGATAGGATGATGAAGATATTAAAAATATAGTATTGTAGCTCTGAAGAAATTGAAGTTAGAGTGTTATGTGGATTGAGGTTTTTTTTCTTTTTTTGTGCAATTGTTCATACCGGAGAACTAAAGTATAAATGGTGTTCTGGTATTTAGGGCAAAAAATAGGGTGAGAAATAAAACAATCACGAGATAAGAGTCAAGTAAAATAGTTTTCGTTTTTAATAATATTAACGTTCAGTTTTTCTTATCAAAATTCCCCTTTTTTACTTGACAAACCCCTATAAAAAATATATACGTTGTTATCTAATTACTAAGAGAAAAGGGAAAAAAAGAGAGAAGAAAAAAATAATGTTGGTTGCCGTTGGACTGAGAAAATTAGCAACTGTATAATTGGTAGATAAATTTGTTTCTTTCATGTCGGTGCATAGAGTGCGTTTATAAAATGGTCAAACGATTAAAATTCCGACACCCTGTACACGAGAGTGCAGCAGGATGGTGTAGGTGAGAACGTACACAGTCGCGGCGGTTGAGCGCGCAAACTCGGCAGACGGAACCACTCGTACGCACTCGTAAGCGCACACCGGCGGTGGGGAAACGGAAATAGAGGCATATGCAAACGTATGCCGTCAACGAGGGTATTGTCGCCGGGGTCCCGTTGGCATTATTGGATTAAATACACTCGAGTATCCGATCGTTGAGACAAACGACCGGCCACAACGAAACCGCGCTTGTCATTCGTAATTGGCCCGATGAGCGGGGATCATTTCCGATTCGCTTGTTGTAATTTGATCGGGGCAATCGAGATACTTTTAACGATCCCTGTGTTAGGATTATCGTTGACCTTTTAAGGTGGAATAGCGAATTTTTATCCGTATAATTATTAACGATGATTATATATAGAGAAATCGAAGAATTCAGTGGTATAGGTACATCATTAGTCGGACAGAGACGTTGTTCCCTTAAGATCTTCGTTTTGTGAAGTAGACAATTTGAAATAATTTTTTTTTCTTTTTACGAGTGTCGCGTTAACGTAATATAAATGTCGGAAAGAGTATTTTTAATTAGATTTGTTGATTTTGATGTTATTATCGTTGTTAAAGGAGAGGATTGAATTAGCTATAGTCTGACCACGTCAGGTGCAGTACGTCTCCTTTGAAATGTCATGGTTGAAATGGTAAAGGGTTTAGGGATGTATGATTAAGATCAATTCCTCAGTTAATGTCACGATTCTTAACGTAATTGGTTGTAATGATTCTAAAATTGTGGTACTTTATTTTTTTATGTTTATTTATTTTTTGTAACGTTTCGATTGGTTATTTTAGTTGTTACTGAATACGGGATATGATTGACGCGTACACGTAAGATAATTGGAAATTATTGTGCCGATTTATGCGTATGTGAATTTCATATTAGTCGCTGTATATGCACGTATTACGTACGCGATTAAGTAGTATATTCAGGCATGCATCAGACATACAAATTCACGTACTAAGCTCAATTCATGTGTCAAGTTTACACAGCAGCTGGTAGTAAGTTCATCCTACGGTGAACATGTGATGGATACTATCTTTACTTGCTGTTGAAACATCGTTATCTGGGCAAAAAACTGAATGCTCGTTGCGCGTATCGTTCTTTGACGTTACTTCTCTTTTTTTTTTTTTTTTTTTTTTTTTTTTTTTCAAT
>SMSQ01018315.1:252421-265134 GCA_019453375.1 Ctenoplectra terminalis
TTTTTTTTTTTTTTTTTTTTTTTTCTATTATCAATCTTTAACCAGGTTTTCCTTTTAATTCATCGTACCATCATGTTTTGTAGACTCAGTCGAGCATTTCTCAATGTTTCAATCAATCGTTTAATTGATAATTCATGCATAACGTTTGCACGAAACAATTAATCTACTATTATGAATTCCACGCCATTTATGTACAACTCCATAATTTACAAAACCTTAAGCCCAAAATACTCCATCAATGCAACTCGAACCTCATCAATTTCTCAACATTTTCATCTATTACATATCCCAAAATTTCTCTGTACATCCAAATTTCAGCAATCCAAGCAACGTACATCATCGAGTCCTCAACATTTGTATCGATCCTCGATTCCGAAGTTCCAGTAACCAAAACTACACGTATCACCAATTCCTCAACATCCCAATCAACCCTCTGCCTTCAAATTTCAGCAACCCAACATTCGTATCGATCGTCTATTTCCAACTTCCAAGAGCCAAATCCGCAAACATCACCAATTCCTCGACGTCTCCGCCAACCATCTGTTCTGAAATTCTTGAAACCCAAAACACATACGCACCTCGAGCAGTAAATAAAATACGTGTAGCACCCTCGTTCCGCCGTATTATAATATTTCGCCAGCTTTCCACCGACAGGCAAACGTGCACCGCTGTAAGGGTTGCCTCGCGGCGCACGGTCGCCAATGTGCAAATATACATGCACGCTTGGGAGAGCGGGTCGCGCTTGTACATAAACACGCGTTGAATACGTAAACTCATCCCAAACAGCTGTGCGTGTCTCAAGCATGGTGGCGAGATCGCGCGAGCGCGCGCGTTTACTCGAAATGGATGCATATGCGTGCAAACGAGGGAATTGCCCGTTGGTCCAGTTGGTATTATTGGATTAAATACACTCTCTAATGCAGACTGACGTCTAAATGGAACTGCGATTGTTGTCCGTGGTCACGCGATCCTCACGTTCGATACCGTTCGAGACGTGTATCGGCATCGATACGAGAAACTTTCGCGTTCTTTTTTTTTCTCTTTCCTTCCTCTTTCCTTTCTCTTCTTCTTCTTTTTCTCGAATTCCAGTCAACTCTGTCTTCCAACTGAAATTGCTCGTATACCCTAAGTGCACGTTCCATCCGTCCTCCTCGTAGTTTCAGAGAATCTTTGGGAGTGTGCGGAGACAAGGATATGTTTGGAAAGTTTTTTTTATTAAAGTTGTCGAAATTGATAAATGCATCGGTCGAGTTTGGTTTCTGTAATAATTGGATGCATATCGATACCTTCCTTTTTTTATTATTTTTCTTTTTCTAACGTTGCTTCGATATCAGAGGTCATTGGCAACTCTGTACGGTGATTCGTTTGCATCTTGGTTTACTATTAAAAATTGATAGCTTACAATTTTCGGTGCACCTTTGAAGTGTTTATAAATCAAGCGAACTTTGTTAGATTTTCTTCTGAATCTATATTTTGTCCTACTCAAAGTATTATGTTTAATTCAGACGAACATCTATCAATCTACCATCGCAAAAATCTTGGTCTCAAAAAGCGACAAATTTTATATTTTCAAATATCCAATCGAAGCGAACCAGTGTCTCCACGACTGATTCCTTGTCGCACAAACTTCCGATTATAACCAGCTTTCTAAAGAATAAATCTCACCGCGCACAATCACTCGTAACGAACATTCAATCACCACCTATCCGTTGTTGACCCACCGTGATTCTAACACTCTTAACGATAAAATTTTATCACGCCAGAAATCTGTGATAAAAAAAATTGTTATTCCAACCGCTTCTGCCATTCGCGTGTTTTTCCCTGTCCCTGTATTCCTCTGGACGCAGAGCCGGTCTCTGGTCATATTCGTACCGAAACGAGACGGACATTTTTGGATAGTTTTGTAACGGGACTCGGTGCATCGGTCGGCTCGAGTATATAGAAAAACATATCGCACCGTATGAGTAGTCACGGTTCGTGAGAGCACTGTTAAACACCGTTGAAACGCGACTCGAATCGAAACATGCTCCAGGTTGGCACGTACGCGCCGTCGACGGGGGAATTGTTGGCGGCTGTTGGGTTCCCGTTAACGTTATTGGATTCTGTACACTCGAATAAGCCATCAGGCGGACAAGCATCCGCTCGAAATCGTATTCGTTACGCGAATAGTCACGCGTCTTTGTTATTACCCCGTGCTACCTCCTCGTGGATATCTGTAAACGTATTCACTTTGTGCAGGGAACGTGTGCGTTCGATACGAAATGACGGTCGGAGAGGGAACGGGAGGCTTGTTTTACGCGATGAACTCCGGCGTGGTTAGAATTACGAGCGATTCGCGAAAATGGTACCCGGAGTTCTTGGAGCGTAACGTGTCGCGGGAATTGGCCTCCAAATCTCTGCCTTACAGATCTGATACTAGCTCGAAGTGTATGTAGACATGGATATTTGGATTCTTTTTTTCTTTTCTTCGTTACAATGGTGTTATAGGGTGTCATATTTTTTGGTGACTAACCGAAGTGTAATTAAGGCGCATCGATGATATTGGGCACTTAAATTCTTGCATTGCGATTTTTTTTCTTTTCTTCGTTACAATGGTGTTATAGGGTGTCATATTTTTTGGTGACTAACCGAAGTGTAATTAAGGCGCATCGATGATATTGGGCACTTAAATTCTTGCATTGCGATTTTTTTTCTTTTCTTCGTTACAATGGTGTTATAGGGTGTCATATTTTTTGGTGACTAACCGAAGTGTAATTAAGGCGCATCGATGATATTGGGCACTTAAATTCTTGCATTGCGATTTTTTTTCTTTTCTTCGTTACAATGGTGTTATAGGGTGTCATATTTTTTGGTGACTAACCGAAGTGTAATTAAGGCGCATCGATGATATTGGGCACTTAAATTCTTGCATTGCGATTTTTTTTCTTTTCTTCGTTACAATGGTGTTATAGGGTGTCATATTTTTTGGTGACTAACCGAAGTGTAATTAAGGCGCATCGATGATATTGGTCACTTAAATTCTTGCATTGCGATTTTTTTTCTTTTCTTTTCTTTTGTTGTTTTTATCGTTGCGTATTGGAGATTATTTAGTGTTGATATTGTAGGAAATAAGAGTAAATAGGGCGCGATATCGCGTTATAATGCAGCATCAGTCGTAGCCGATCGGTAATCGAGGACGGATAGAAAGAATAAGATCAAATCGTCAATATAAAAACTGGTTTCTCTGATATCCTTAACTCACCCCATAATATAATTCTGTAATAACAGAATAAGATGATAGTTCCAAGGTTCGCGGTACCATAAAGGGAAATATTAAGGCTCATATATTTTTCCGAAACTCTTCGAAACACTTGCTACTTGAAAATATAACGTCAGCACTGCTTGAACGTAAAAAACACCTGCATATCAGATGGACTCACTTTTGATCAACACCGGATCGATGATACGTCGCGGGAAAATAGAAAATTAGATCCCGGCGTGTGGCACGCCACAAACGAGCAATTACAGATACGTAATTCGCGCAAATGAGCAGGATGACAAAGCTCGAGCCGGCGTGTTCGCGACGAATGGTAAAAACACAAACACAAACCATAATCGCGTTATTCAGTGTTCGCGAGGCTTGCTTCGTGGGAATTGCATTAAATTGCAGGGAGAATGGGATTTCGCGGGGTTGGAAATGGAAGGGAGAGCCTTTGTGGCCGGCGAATTCGTTTCCATGTAATTAGAACTGCGATGTGCGGTTCGGCTGAAATTTTGAACAACCGCCACTCGTCGCGCGACGAGTGTACGCACGAGGGATTTACAGGCGTGGATGTAACTGACGCTTTTGTCGTTGCGTGCACGCGTGAGAATGTTTGTCGGATTAAATACACGCGAACGATCGGAGGAGTAGGGTGTTGCGAAGCACGCGGCGTCGATTATTATCTGCAAATAATCACGGGATCCTGATTATCGCTGACTTCGCGTCACGAAATTGTATTATCGATCGTGACGATGCGTTGTTTGTTGCTTTCCTATCGGACGCAAATAACACAGGGCGTAGGATACGTGTTAGTGCGTGAAATTCTGAACGAATCAATTATAGTGAAAATTGGGAATCAAAATGTTGCCTGAGGTTCCGTGAGTTGAGAATTTTTTTTTAGAATTCTTCGAGCGAATGCAATTGTCGTGTAGATCGTGCAATTTAGAAGGTTCACTGATATTTTATATTTGAGGAATTTATGGGTTCGACTTGAGATTAAGGTCTTTAGGGATATCATTTTTTTTTTTTTCTAGAATATTTTTAATACCTGTTTACCTTTTTGTTTTGTTGAATTATTTTGTTATTGACCTGCGACGAATAAAAGGTATCTCCAGGGAAAGAGATTGTTTCCTTCTGACTTCGAACAAAATTGTCTCTGAAGAGATTAAGTACTTCGAATGCAAAGCGAAGCGTTTAATTTGAAATTGGATAATTTTTGCATCACTATATGTAAAACATAGTTGTATCGGGACATTAGAAACAGCAGTGGTTTAGAAAATAATGAACCTATCCCAAGTTTAATTTTCAGAACGCAAAGAGCAAAGATAACTTGTAGCAAACTATCGTGCATAGTCTTGAAAATAATATAAAATTATATTACAGTACCTTTTTATCGAGTAATAGTACCAAATAAACAAACAATCCATTGAGAAATCAATTCCGTACACGAGATTTTCTTCACTACTCGCATTAAGGTTGCGTCTGACCATTTACCGACTCATATCACTGGCGCGCCATTTAGTTGAATTTTATTCTTGCGTTCTCGAGGACAGAGGATAGAGAACGCAGGACAGAGTTACGATTGTGTTAAGGTATACGTCAACAGGAGAATCATCNCAATCCATTGAGAAATCAATTCCGTACACGAGATTTTCTTCACTACTCGCATTAAGGTTGCGTCTGACCATTTACCGACTCATATCACTGGCGCGCCATTTAGTTGAATTTTATTCTTGCGTTCTCGAGGACAGAGGATAGAGAACGCAGGACAGAGTTACGATTGTGTTAAGGTATACGTCAACAGGAGAATCATCGTCGTTCCCGTTGGGATTATTGGATTAAATGCACTCGAGTAACCGATCGTGTAGACGACAAACGTTAACGCTTCTCGTTGAAACGGGGTTTGTCATCCGCAAATAGTCACGCGACCCTGGCTGTCATGATAACTCAAATACTGTGACAACCTGAAGGCGAAGTACGATATTCACTACCGCGACTTGTTTATGTTAGGGAAATTGTAATAATACTTGTCTATAGATTATTGGTACTTGCCTTAACCCTTATACGCTTCATACAAATAGTTGCACAAATGATGTTCATTTTTTACTTATTACATAAATACCTTATACAAAATGTTATCGAGTTTGTTTTTACTCGTAATTTCATATTTTAAATAAATACATCGAATCACAACACAATTGGAAAGAAATCAAATATCTTAGAGTATCTTAAAAGAGAAAACGAGAGTGAGGGTTAAATAATGTTCAAAATTCATTACGAGAGCTATTACGATAGTATTCTGTTATGGTAAAAAAAATTTGTCGGCACTGAAAAATCCTTAACCTACTTTCCACATTTTTGAATTATTTTAAACGTTTTCATAATTAATCAAATAAAATATATACACCTAAAAAAAGAGTCGTATACAATCTTGGTATATTTTTTTCACCAACCATGTATCAAGACAAATGTTTGGTTTATTGGTGCATGGAACCAACAGTCCCCATGATACTCCGGACCCTTCAGACCCATATTACAAAGCTTTGTCAGGGACCAGACACCGNCGATAGTATTCTGTTATGGTAAAAAAAATTTGTCGGCACTGAAAAATCCTTAACCTACTTTCCACATTTTTGAATTATTTTAAACGTTTTCATAATTAATCAAATAAAATATATACATCTAAAAAAAGAGTCGTATACAATCTTGGTATATTTTTTTCACCAACCATGTATCAAGACAAATGTTTGGTTTATTGGTGCATGGAACCAACAGTCCCCATGATACTCCGGACCCTTCAGACCCATATTACAAAGCTTTGTCAGGGACCAGACACCGGAAGCTCGCCACTGGTGCATCGAAACCACCGATTGGCACACGCGGTGACCAGCCAATTAGCGCCTTTTGCCCTCGTGAAAATCGACCGACCAAAACGGTCCGAGTGACCAGGCCCGTATTTAGGGATTACGCGGCCCTGAATCACGTGCACCATCGACAAACATTGCGCAGGTTTTTCTGTGGCAACCACACGCACCGCATATCTGGTTCGCGTTAATAAACATTGTGAGAGATAGAGAGATACAGAGAGAGATAGAGAGAGCGAGAGAAGTAGAGGAAGGAAAACAGAAGAGATCGACGCGTGGTGAATGTTAATTAACTAACGTCGAGACGGTCGACCGTAACCCTTTTACGAAGCCGTTCCCGAACGTCCCGTGAAACAGACTGTCGTGCACACCCTTAACTGGCTCCGTTTACGTTCTCGATTCGTTCGCTTATCTTAATTGTTCGTGGCAAATTTGCCTCGTACACAGGCAGGATTTTGTCTCGACTTATTATCTCGTTCTTTGTGCAGCTGTATCCGGCGCAGTTGGCTTTTTGGGGAGATTGTAACGATGCTGTTGCTTTGAAGTGGATTTTTTGTTTGATTCGGTAGAGATCGGTAATGATCGGGAATTTTTTTGCTTTTTATATAAATGTCAGAGATGATAGGGTCGGTTTCGTGATTTCCTTTTTTTCTTTTTTCTTTTTTTCTCTTTGAAGATCTTGTGTTTCTTTTTCGTTGTTAAATTCTATCGGAATTTTTAAATGTTGTGACTTTGATTGTCGAGAGTAATTGTTCATGCTTTGTCGGTTAGCTTCTTCGTAAGTTGATCCACTAACATCATTTGCATTCATTTCATGCAGCTTCTGAAACCTTTCGAAACCGTTGACCTAAATATCTGCTTGTTAAGCTCTCTCCGGAATTTGAAATTCTCTTTTTGACATCAAAGTTCTTCCATAGGATTCCCGTTTTCTAGAAGGTGTTTTTCAAAAATGCATAAGTTTCTCCGATATGCGCTACCTTCTATACCCCGCCTCGCTTTTTAATGTTCAAGGCATAAAGTTTACAATTTTTATTTTAAAATTCCAACGAACGCATCCTAACAACTAAATTCTAACGATCTTAACATATGTTAAAATTTCCTCCCTTCGAGCTCAAATAAAATCCGCCCCTCTTTTCTCCAAACAACTAAAGAAATCCACAATTTCTCACAATGACAACACCAATCTTCACCAACAATCAACAATCAACAATCAACAACCAACAACCACCCCCTTCCTCTGACATTCTCTTCTCAAGTTCCGCTCGAGAAACGTACTCGAATCACCGGATCGAACGAGTCCTCTCCGCCATCGCGGTCCGGCGATAAAATTCAGAAATCACCAAGAAGGTAGGGTGTCAGTTCGCGAAAGGTTAACAGTCAGGATATGGATTCGCGGGGTCGGCGATTCGTGGCCCCGTAAAAACGGCGCAAACGTTGGGTTTTCTTGGCAGATACGCAGCACACTCTGCTTCTCGTAGCCAGAGATTGCCAGGGACGATGGGGCTAACTTCGTTCGGGGTTAGCGGTGATTCGATTTACCTGGAAGGCCAGCGGGGCCAAGTGTACAACACGTTGCAAGCCGGGACAGCAATATGTAATCCACTTTAACCGCACACGCTGTCTCGCCCTTCTCCTCGTGCCCCTCTTCGCTGTGTACGTCGCTACATCGGCCTGTCCCCTCGTCCGTTCTCTTTTCCCTTCGTCCTCCGGCTCCCTTGATCCAACAAGGCTTAAGCATCGTGCGCCATTCTCGAGTTTTCCCGTATTACCCGCTTGGAAATTGATTTCCACGAAATGGGAGTACATGGGCAGGGCCCAGGAACGGGGAAGGTATTGGTTAGCGGTGGATGTTGACGAGGAGATTTCGAGGGGCGGTTGTGAATGGTGGATGCGTTTTGATATTGTGAAATGGTGGAATGGAGTGGTTGGAGATTTATAAGGGGATCTGATGAAGTGCCAATCAACAATTGTGATGCAAATTTGGGAGAATCAAGTCCTCAATAATATTTGACACGTATGTTTTACTTATTTTTTTATTTATTTATTTACTTTTTCTTGTTGCTGTGATTTGTATTGAAGGGATGAAAGTAACTCTCGACGCAGGGAGTGAGAAAGCTTTGACGAGTATTTCTAAGTAATTATATAATAATGTTTATGTATTTTTATTTATTTGGTTAGTTTTCTTCGTTTGAAAATTAAAAAAAAATGTGAATTGGGAAAAATGTAGAATTTAACCTAAGCAGGGTTGCGTCAGTGGGATGCAAAGAGTTACTATTATAATTTGAAAATTCGTGCTCAAACCTGAGAGATCCTTTGTGGAAAAATTTTACTTAATAATGCTAGGTAACTATTACGGTTGGATATTATCAGACGTTCTAATTAAGTCATCTTCTCTGTGATTTATAATTTTTCCGTGTATTTCTATTAACCTTTTACGCTTACTTAAGGCGTTTACGGTTAACATTTGCTTTGAATCTCGGCGCGGTTCAGATTCTAGACACCGGCGTTACAGGCAATTGGTATTGCTGCAGCAGCGAGTATGCACTTTTGGAAACGCGTAAGACCGGCACGTGATTGAAATTTTCATTGCGCTCCTTGCATTCCGTTGCATTTTCGAATGCGTCCAGTGTGCGGCGCTCTTCGCACGGTAACGACGCGAGCAGGGAAAACAAAGCTCGGGAAGGGATGAAAAGCAGCGAAACGAAAAACGACCAGCATAACACAGTCGTATTAATAAAACGATCTTGGCAAAGTTTGCGCGTGATGCAATTAGGAAAATCCAGGGAAGAAAAAGGGAACAGCGGAATTTGAAGAAAAATTGCATCTCGAATGTAATTTCGTTTCACGTCACCTCTAAGTTTCGATTAAAACAAAATTGAAGCGAAAGCTGTTGCTGAAGTTGAAACAATTGCATGGAATTAATTTTTTCATTTTTTAATACACGTCAACGTATCATCAACAGCAAACATATGTGATTATTAACGACGATATAAAAGACTGAAATTATTATTGTCGAAATTACATGTTGTTATAAACCATCGTCTTTAGCTTCGTATTATTTAAAAAATAATAAGAATGAAGGGTAAGAAAAAAAAGTTAGAAAATAGTAGACAATAAAAAACAATATAAGATATAAAAAAAGTAACAGAAATATAATATTCCCTGTAAAAGAAAAATAATAATCTTTTGAAGAACATCATGATCTCTTAAGAGCTACAATTTTTTTTTTTTTTTTTTTTTAATTTCACGGTTGCAACGTTGCCGAGAGAGAAACAAGGACAAATTTCGTGGCAATTATTCCGTGCTCCAAGGATTAAGAACGAATTGTTCGAGATACACCAGCCTCTCGAGCTGATCCAACATTATAAATGAAACTTCTCGCAGGTGGTTCTTTCGAGCCTATAGTAAGAGGAGTGGCTAAAATGGATTACGTATTGCTGTCCTACCTTGCAACACACAGCAGCGCACACTTGACCCTGTTGGTCGTCCGGATAAATCGAATAGCCCCTAACCCAAACGGAATTACACTCTCCTTTCCGGACAATCTTCGAAAATTAAAGGAGACCTTAACCGCGCAGGGTGACCTTCTGCCGTACGAAAATTTAATTTTTCCCATCCCCTTCGCCAAACTACCTGGAAATTTTATCTTATTTTCTTTTTTGACTAAAATAGATTCCGAGAAGATTATTGTTTCATATATATTGGAAGAGTTTTTAACTAAATTTAGAGTCGTATTAATAATACAACTTACAATAAACTTGTGAAATAATACATTCATAGTAAAATTTCATCTGAATTCAAAGTCTAGTTTTAATTCGTAGAATTAAAAATTTCAGAATTTAAATTACGTAGAATGTTCCATGTTCGATTTTTAATGGTAAGAAAATTTCTGAAGCGTATAATTAATTTTTTAGAAAGCCAGCAAGGGTTTGAGAATAATTTTCTCTCAATGCTTTTTAATTCGAGGTTGCCGTTAAAATATAAATAAAAAAAAAAATTAAAATTGTAACAGAAGTTGTCAATTAGAACGAACTGAACGTAACCCATATTGTATGATAATGTACTAGGAATTAATGTCGCAACCGATATCGGTTAGCCTTATCGTCGGTTTTACAGATAAACCGAATCATTGGTTACGCGAATGAGATTATCCTCTTCGCCCCCATCAATCATTCTACCAGACCACATTGTATTTTACAGCTCCGATTCGGAGGGCATTACTATTATGGAAATGTGTAACGAAAACGTGAAATTGCAACCGCGTTTCATCTAATCGGTATTAAACGTACACACGAGCCGATTCATTGATAATCCAACGACCAATTAATTTTCTGCTTCGAAAAATTATTTTTCCTAAAACTTTCAACATTCGTTGAAAAGCACGCGATCAGAAAGCGCGTCAACATTTTTGTTCGCATCTCTCAAAACCGCTGAAGAAATATGTTTCGTCTGTTACAATTTTTATATCGAGCACGTATTTACACTTATTTATTGTTCCATCGTTTTTCGATCACGATTCAAACGATAATCCACCGAGCGGTTCTTAATGGGATGGAAATTCATGAGACGCGAGCCAAGTCGCGAAGCAAAGTTCACAACTCGAGTAAGAAGAACAAGAGGAAGATAGACGCTACTCGCTTCGTAACTCGTAAATTCTAAGCAGCTTAGTCGCGACGCTCGCTGCTCAATCCCTTGTTATGCTCTGCCCCCACGGATTGTGGCTGTAAGCACAGTCTGTTCTTCTTTTCATCTTTTCTCATTCATAAGATTACTCTTTTTGACTAATTATAACGAAATTTATTCTCTTCGCAGTGGATCGAAATTTTTTAAGAGGATCCACAACTTAGCTTTGTCTTTGTGAAAAAATCTAAGCCTCATATTTTATTGAACCACTGAAAAAATTTTAATCAAATTATAACTGAATTGCTCTACTAATTTTATTAATTCTACTAACTTCTGTTAATATTTCTAACCGATTCAAATTTTATTAATAAAGCTGTTGGAGATAATAAAAAATCGCAGAAAATTATTCAGAGAGAGTGATATTTTAAAAGTGGGCATTAAAAGAAAAAAATTGTAACTTTTTTCGATTGATTTCTTTAAGCAGCACTTGTTTAAAAGGTTTCAGCGTCAAAATCACTCCTGAAGCTGTATTTATTTATACTTGATCTCAACATTGATTTAAAGTTGAGAAAAACTTGGCAAAGAACCAGCGGTAACTAATTAAAGCGATCCGCGAAACCGAACAGTTTTCTGATACACTTTCTGAATTTATTTTTTATACTCGGTTAGGCTTTGAAGGGCTTCGATCTCCGTCTCGTAAACGTTTGATCCGGGGAAACTTCAGTCAGGGGAAAGTTGTCTTCGACATCCTTCAGAAGTTTGAAAGCAATTTTAAAGACAAAGTTGCTTCACCTATTATTGTCGTCTGCACTCGAAAAAGAATTTAAGAAAGGAAGAAATCTGTTACTATATTATCCATCCAAATTTAGTTTCCTCTGACTGTAAAAAAGTATTTGCACACTATTTTATTCATTTTAATATTCACATATAAATTAATTCCAAGTATATTAAATTTTCTATCGATAAATAGTACAATACTTTAAGAAGCGACCACAAAAATTGAGTATAATGAAAATAAAATGTAAAACCTGATAAAAAAAAAAAGCTCCACAGGAAAATATAAATATCTGTAAATTATTTCCGTCAAGTTATCCCATGAATAATGCAAGTATTCTTTTTTCAAAAAGGGAGAAACAATGCAGTTTACTTATAATCACAACCGATTAAAATATCTCCTATTTTTATCCAATACCATTCTATTTTTTAACTTCTCTTTTAATACATTTTACCATTTTGTTGATTCAAATCTCCTTGTGAGGTAATTCGATTTACCAATCAAACTAGGTTAAAAATCTTATAAAAGCTCTAGCAGAAATATCTTTATCAAAACCTGACAATTGGAGTCGCACAAATTGGGTGCAATTTTTGTCCTAATCGAGTCACGTAACCGAATCTTTGGCGTCAAGAATAACTCCCTGGTTGATTAAGATTTCGGCGTCAATTTAACGTCTCTCTTCGGTGTCGTCGACTGCTATCGAGCTTCCACTATTATTACACGTCTTTTCCGTCTCTAAATCGCTCTAATTTCCCGACGGGGAACAAAATACGACACGTTCGCTCGTCAGACGAATGCCACTCGTTGATCATCGCGACGAATCCGTGGAAAAAAGCCTGTCCAGCCGAAACAGCGCCGTACGCGACCGGTTGGCGACGATTGGATATCCGGTCTCGCCGCGTGTGTCCGGTGTACCGGAGAAAGAACGAGGTAATCAGATCAAGGATTGGATTTTAATTTCTTCGTGACCGGTGTGCCGGTGCCATTTGTATTTGCCGCGGTGTTTCAGTGTCGTTCCATTTGTCCACGAACGCGAAATTGCGAAAGAAGTAACGAGGTGAGCGAACGAGTCACGAAATGTGCGCCACCGATGATTTATTCGACGTTTTATGGATGCTGATGAGTTTGAATCATGCCTGGCCTGATTAATAGGCTCTGTAATATTCCTGTGCTTTAGTTTGGGAAGAATTGTGGACCTACCTTATTTTTT
>SMSQ01018315.1:265357-278593 GCA_019453375.1 Ctenoplectra terminalis
TTTTTTTTTTTATTTTCGATGATTAATAAAGAAATTCGGACAATTTTTGTGCTTCGAATGACAAATTTGTTTCGTTGGAATCTTTTTCATCACGGTCTCCTATTGTTCGTTTTACGTTGAAAACGTAGGATTTTTTCGGAGAACTTTACGTGCCCGAAAAATTTAAGGAACGACGATAAACATCCGAAGAATTTAGTAGAATCGTCAGAATACATCTTCCAGGACTTATTGCGAAGAATGCAGGACGCTACGCCGCTGTTTCATTTCTCCCGAATTGCGAGATCCCGCGCAAACGTATGGGCGATTATTTTCGCGCGTTGGACGTCACACGCCACTGGGAGACCAAAATTATTCATGGAGTAATAACGCGTCACACAATCCTGATAATCACTGAACCAATTATTAAAATCATTCCGATTTATAAATGAAATAAAACATTTTACCTAATCATCGATACATCGACATATATATATATATTATCTAACAGAAGCTACTTATTAATTCTTTCATTCCTCGCGAAAGAAGTCTACGAAATCTTATTACGAATCAAAGGACTAATTACCAAGTAATTATCCACGACTGATACCATCCAACAACTCCGTCCAAGCTTTCTCTCTGGCTGAAATTGTTTTTAATTTAAAACTTACCAATCTACCACCCTATTGCCACCGCTGATAAACATTCTTCTTGTTCGCGAAGTTTCCTTGATTAACTCGCCGAGTGCACCAAGTTTTCGAACAATTAAAAATTCTGCATCAGCGTATTGCATCGTAGGAATAATAGAAACGGTAGAAAAATTAAACTAAAGGAATATTTAAAAATAATCGAATCGAACGCAGAGGAATAGGGGAAGCGTGTTCCCATCGACGGTACGGATTTATTTGCAATGCTCGATGTAGACGAGCGTCTGTTATCGCGATGCACGAGTTTATTGGCGAAAAGCACTTTACAGTGGCTCCCGATATTCTCCGTGTGATTGCTTGCCGAGGAAGAAAGCGCCGCGCGACGCGATTAAAATTTCATGATCGCGCGCTCCTTCGAACGACGAGAAGTTAGCTTTCCATCGGAAATTCGGTATCGACACACACCATCGACCATGTAAATTTTATCGCGCCTCCCATCGTAGCTTTCGATCGGACCGGAGAACACGTTTCGAAATTGTAATGATAGAAATAGACGTCGAACGATCGAACGATCGAACGTGTTTTGTCTATGATCGTTGTGGAAGACATTCGGATAAAATTTAAGGGTACGTGTCTGTTTGATCATTTTTAACCGTAATTGCCCTCGAAAATAGTCTCAAGTTGTACGCTGATAAATTCGTGATAATTTTTTTATTAAATAAACACAGATTTTGGGAATAAAATTTCATGACTCTGACACTAATTAAAAAAAAAAAATATTAGGTAATAACTAATTCGAGAGTTTTAAAAAATCGAGAATGAAATAAGACACATCTTTATTAAAACACAATGAAAAAATTTCTAAAAAATAGGAGAAGGGATGTATCGACGAATTATTTTATTTAAGAAAAAAATTATTTTCTTTGGAAAGGAAACAAAATACATTATTTATAATTGCAGTTTATTAAAAGAATCTGTTAACGAAAAAGTAGCTTACATCTAGCTTTTTTAGCAAAAAGAATTGTAATTTTAAATATACATAGAAATCGTTTAAGAGATATTAGTAGGTCTCGGTTTTGAAGGATCTTTGGGTATTTCTTTTTATCTTATAGAATTTTTACACGAATCGCCGAATGATTTACAAGTTTCGAAAAGGTTTGAAGTTTCATACGCAGGTTTGATTTGTGGTAGAAACTTATGCTGTTTGGTGAATGCATGTCTGCTTTCTCGTGCAAATGAATCATCTAAGTACGAGAATCTCTTGCAATCGCGTTTTTGAAGTTCCTAGGTCGTGAAAGTTCCTTAACGCGTTTAAGGAACTTTACAGAACTGTCATTTGACGGTGAATAGAAGTTTGCTGTAGGGCGAACTGTACTGCTTTCTTAGACACTTCTTAAGCTATTATTGGAGTACTCTAGCTATCGCAAAAATCATTCTCATTGGAATCTTGTTTTGTATCATTACCATTGCTTTATACTTTCTTACTTTATCGCCATCTTTTATTACTATATAAATATTTTATTTTATTACGTATACCACTATCTTTATTATACTTCATCAATTTCAGAAAACATTTAAATTATATAAAATACAAGACGAATGTTCCAGTCTACACAATTATTGTCCAATTTTTATTTTTTACGTATAAAAAGAAATCATTAAATAATTATAAGAACATAATCTAGGTCTGAAGACCTTAACTCTTATAATTTAGAAATTGTCATTCGCGTATTTATTTATTCGTGTCGTGGTTCCAAAATATGAGGAAAAGTTCAAAAATTCTATTTCGTAGCGTTTTAAATTTGAATATTGTCTTCGATACAAACCCGTGGCTTTTCGATACAAATTCACGATACGAGTTTCGCTTGCATGGCCTGTGCAGATACATAACAGTGGGTTTCGCGTATGAACGCGATAGAAGTTGTTCACCGCGACTCACACGTTAGACAAGACCACTTGCGACTGTGGTTTGACCCCTCAAACTTTACGCACTCTGATCTAGGGGTTGAATCGAACCGTTGTTTCAACTATTGGCCCCTCGATGGCCGGAGCGAACGGAAGCGAGGCATAATAAACACCAGTTCCGATTCTCTGGTATAACAGCATTGGCAAACTATGCCAGAAATAATTTGTTGAACGGGCAAATGTTTGGTAGCGATCGTTTAGACTATTCCAGACAAAGTTTATCTATTCAACTTCGTAAATATATTCGAGCTTAAAAATTTCGTAATCCTAAAACTTTAACGACCATGTTCCTAAGAAATTGTATAATAAAAATTGGGAAATTTAATGAAGTGTTCATTAATGTATTTTATGAAACGTAAAAATGTTCAGAGAAGAAAGAACTCAGAATTTTGGTATCTTAGAAAGTTTTTCGGCGAAAGATTTATTGAAATAAAAGAAATTACTGTTCGTATCTACGGTTATTGGTAAATTAGTGGACAATTTTATATTTTCTTTGGAAACGAATAGTAAATGTGTTAGCTATGAACATGAGAAGGATATCGAAGAAGAAATCGTGGCTTTTAGTAGCATAATTTGGACTGTATTATGGACTGTAGCATAATCACAGTATCCTATGTAGTAAGCCGGACCGCATGATGAGCTACGACACAGTCGCCTAGACCACATCATGGATTAGGACACAGTGACGTGGGTCACATCATAAGCTGTGTTACAATGATAATACCACATTATGAACTGTAACATAGTATCGTAGGGTTTCGTTACAAATGGTTCTACAAAGACTTTCTCAAGTGCATAGCCCAGCGAAACGCAATTTCTAATTCTGCTAATTCGCGTAACATTTATTTTTGGTATGTCAGGTCGCGACTTTTCAATAGAATTTATATCAATCGATAGCTCAATTAATCCACTAATCTCTATATTCAACCTCTTCGGTACTGCAAGTATTCGCCCCGCATAGTGCTACCCGATGTTCCGATTTTCTAATAAAATATTAAAAATGATTTCATTATCTAAACAATAACAGTTGTCTATAGCCAACCCACGGCTGCTTGTTTCCTATTTCGTGGTTTCGATTGAAGTCGAAGAAGTTAAAATTAATAACAGAAAATGTGCGAATATTCCCGTGACTCGCTTTGTACCATTCATTTTTTACAACTCTTTAAAAAAAAATATAAATAAATAAAAGTCCACCATCGTCCTAAAATTCTATCTCGAACCAAAAACCCACTTCCCAATCGGCCATCTCTATCATCAATTGGCAACCATATCTCAAAGAACCGGTAACCTTATTAGAAGCGACAAACTCGTGCCACGTGTCGAGATACGAGCGCGATAACCCGAGATATCTCTTCAAAGAGGAAGCAACATCCACTCTAAAATAGAGTCACCCTTATCGCGAGACATCTTTCTCCGGCAGCCTATTTAAAGCAGCGAGCCCAGTGGAATCGAGGGCTCTCTAGCTCGGAGTATTTTCGCCCTCGATCGTCCTCTAATCCCATTGGCCGGCTCCCTGGGGAGGCTGGTCCGTTCCGACCGGGGGTGTCGAGATCGTTTGATTCGGCCCTGCGCCGCGGCCGCGGGCGATGCTCGAAGAAAACGGTATACCATCGATGTTGGGAAAAAGAGGAAGAGAAAAAGAAAGAAAAGCGAAAGAAGAAGCGGGACTCGAAAGGGGGTGAGCCGTCGAGTAAACAAAGGAGGAAATGGAGTAAATAAAAAGCAACCGTCGAGAGAGGAGGTTGAGATTCGGAGAGCGTGCCTGTGTGCACGTTTCCTCTCCGCCCTCCGCTCTCCCTTGCCCTACGTACACAGGTTCGTACATTGAGAAAAGCAAACTGGCGGGAGCGTACGGCGAGCCCACACACCCCGACGCGGACATAAACTTCCACCGCGCCACCCCATGGCCTCCTCTCGAGGAAAAAAGGGAGGAGAAGAGGGGGCTAAGAAACGGCTAAGAAAGGGAAGATCCGCGGAAAAAGGGGAACGGAGAGGCGACTCGCAACGAGATCCTCTTGTGGAAACGGTGTAAGAGGGATGGGGAGTGGAAGAAGTGGATGCTGGTCAAGGGAAGGGGTGGAAAGTTGCGGAAAAGTAATCCGAACCGCGAGCTTTATAGTTTTGTTTATTCCCTCGCATACAATTACGCTGATGACGTGGCGTAAACCGGGCTCAGACCTTTTATTCTACGACCTATACCCACACCCCTCGAGAACCCACCCTGCACCACCTATTTTCCATGGCTCGGTGGCGAGGAGGTTATCCTGGAACGTTCGTATCCGGTGTTACGTTGAAGACGAGGATTCTGGAACGAGATGTGGAGAAATTTTTATGTTGTAAATTGCGTGGGGTAAATCGAGGTAGAAGGTGGTTTTATGAGTGGGGAGAGGGAATGCTTCTTGTTGAGGGTTTTTTTATTGGAACTTATCTATCACGGAAGTGGAGGAACTTGGAATATTAGTGTTAGGCATTGGAATTGTTTTTTTTTTTTTTTTTTTTTTCTCGATCAATTTTGGTTCGATTTATTATCTAAATTAGGTCAGAGGTGACTCAGTTTCAGGGTAAGAGGTTAATAATTTAGAATTTTTAGGTGTTTCGTATTTCGAACAGAATTTGTGAGGAGTGCTAAAGTTTTTTTTAAGGATGAATACAAAGTTTGCTTCAATTTTAAATTTTACTCTTGGTTTTTGGAAGCAAAAAAAAAGTTATGAATTTTGTATGATGTTGAATTTGTTAAGATTAATGGATTGGTTTTTCTACGAGGTTCTCTCCGCGAATTGATTGATCTGTTTATGCTGACCTCACAACACGTTGCTCGAATTGAACGCCGCAACAACGTACTCGTGAAAACGTGTTCTCATGGCGTTCAGCGCTTCCAGAGTTCGCGGCTTTTAGCGATTCAACAAGATAGGAAATCAAGAAAGCTTTACCCTACTACCAACAACAAACTTCACTGTTTTAACTAGTTTCGCAAAGATCGCGTACACAAAGAAGAACCGTGCCAGTAGAATGGAAACTACTCGAGAGCAAGATATCCTTTTATTTTGTCAACCTTAAAATTAAACTTACAAATTGAAAATCACAGTGTACATCGAAGTTAAAAATTTATATTTATTTCTACACCAAAAATTCGCATCTAACTTCACATTTTTTCCCATCAAATATTCATATCAAATCAACCCTTTTTTTTCACATCGCTGTCATCGATTTCAACCCTTGATACTTCAAAACTTTTTCAATACGATCCACTGACAACTTGGAGAAATTTTTATAACGACTTTTGTCAAAACTCTTTTTGCAATTTCTTTGATTCGAGTAGCTATACTTTAGTCGCCGGTAGTTTTAGTGTTAAATTGACCAGAATAAAAAAAATCTAATTTGAAACTCAGCTTACAGCGAAAATTAGCATGTAACCATACCAATGTCAACGAAGAACAAGAAATTAAAATTTAATTATTTCTACCGAAGCAAACATTACGAGATACTTGTTTTTTTCAAATTTTTATTAAAACTGTTCTCAAAGCTGACATTGTTACATCTCTGACATTAAATTACAGTTTGATTCAAAGACTAACAAGACAAGTGGCTAAGGGGATAAAGGGGGTGAAATAGCGAGACGCCGGAAGCGATTCGACTAACTTTTAGCACCGGAACCGCAACACTCGGTTTGAATAGTTAGCTGGCACGATTATCCGCGTAATGAATATCGTTTAATTCATGACGTGCACGGTGGCTGAGGAAATTGTATTTCACTCTGCAAGATGAACGCGTCAGCGTGATTATGCTACCTACCATGGCAAGCCGGCTGCCTTCTCCAGTTCTTTGGAGCATACACGGTTTTTTTTTCTTCTTTCTTCATACCGTTTGAGGATACGAAAAATACCCGGCGAGAAAGTTTTTCCGCGAAGAGATAGTCGCCGTTCTTGTTCGAGCTACGATGCAAAACATCGTGCAGGATGCTTCTATTAATCTTGCGTTACGAGTGGTTGAAAAATTGTTTTTTACCGGTTTCGGATGTTTTCTGGCAGAAGCTTGTAACTTTTCTGAAAAATTGTACTTTCTTGCTTCATCACGTTCGATCATTTTATTTTTGGACCAAATCGGAATTCATTCTCTTGTTACGTTTCCTATTTATCGAAGACAGTTCTTCGATGCAGAAAATTTACCAAGTTTCTTAATCTTAATTCTAAATTTAATCCGCTATTAGAAATAAGTTGCAAATTATGATACATTTATGGGGAATTTAAAATTTATGGAAAATTTAAAATTTGTGGGAAATCCAAATTATAGTACTTAATAGGTGAGACAATTTCTTTCAAAGTTGTACCCTATTTTATTCTATTCTACTCTAATTATAAATATCATTCAAAGCTTACTCTCGCAGAATACACCTCCAAATATCAAACTCACCCCTAAAGACCTTCGCCCAAATCCAAATTCACACACCTCGAAAAACACAACCACCAAATCAACATCTCTCGAAACTCAAGCTCCCGTCAATACCGCTAACATTAATCAACCAGTCGTTAACAAAGAGTAAAATACAATAAAAAAAAAAAATTAAAAAAAAAAGTTAGATTAAAAAGGTAAAAAGAAGAAGCCGAAAAACCCTCTCCAGTTACAAGCTAACAGTAACGAATTCTTCAATAATCGATCGACTGTGCTAGAAAGAAATCCTGCTCCCACTCCAAGGAGTAAAAAGGCGCAGAGGTGTAATATTCGCAGATCGATGCCTTGTTGTAAGGTTGTAAGGGTTGTAAAGCGTTGCCTGTGTACGTGTGCGCTCGTGAGGCTGCAGAAACGTGTACCACGCCTAAGTTCACGAAGCCAAACAGGAGGGTTGCGACGGTAGCGTTGCCGGGCAAGGTGATAGGGGGTTAGTCAGAAAGGGTGCGGAAGAGTTGCCCTATGCGGGCTGAATTGTAAACCAGCCTGAACTTTCTGCCTTCTTTTCTGGTCGTTGCCCGAGGATGGGATGGAAGACTGGTGGGAGAGGTTTCCTTCTTTAAATTACATTTGACCACTCGTTTGGACACCCTCTTTGTTCTCCTTCTCCCTCTCTCTTTGTTTCTGTCCGGTAGTTTGGTCTCTCTTCGTTTCTATTCTCCGTACCGACAAGCTATTTCATTCCACCTGGAGAATTCGTTTGCTCGCACTTTCTCGTACGTTTTCTCCAATAGTTTTATTTTTCTCACACTTTACCGGAGATTATTCCACGATGGAAACGAAAGGGGTGGGAAGTGATTAACCCTTTCGTTGTGAAGAAATTAAGAAATTAAGAAATTGGTGGAAGGTTAGGACGACGTGTTCTGTAGTCCTTAATTGTTTTTATTTTTGTATCAAAATTCGTTGCACGGTGTACATAAATTTTTATATTTTCTGTAATAAAAATTGTATCGATTCGTATACCAAGGACGCTTTTAGTCAGAGAGCATCGTGATGCAAGGGTTGATCGTGAAAGGATAAAAGTGTATTAGATATTTACCTTTTTTCACTGCGAGCTCTGCCATAAGATAAAACGATTACTGCCCAAGGCTCTCGTGTTCTTCCAAGTTTGTCACGCTGAAACTGTTAATTAATAGCCTCAGCCGCCCCGCAGCTCTTCGAACTTTAATCGCGCTGCGATCAGCTGCAATCAATTCACAATAACAACAAGAAACTTATTTGAAAAAGAATAGGAACCTTCGTATTAGAGTCTCGCCGGACGCATAAAAAAATTTCACCCCGATGTACAATCTCTCTAAACGCAGGAACTCTGTTTCGGTATCGAGGCGGGAACTGTTAATTTTCATAAATCCCAGACAGTTTCTAACCGCCCACGTAAATGATCGTTTGCATTATCGAAATGCCGCGAACACGTCGGTAATTTTCTGGCCGAGATCGGTCGTGTATCAGGCTCCAATTAATATCACGAAAATGTTTCGTGCGCCGTAAGTCTGAGCGTGGTTACGGGCATCCCGGCGCGGAGATACGGTCTGCACGGTTAGTTATAGTCTTATTTGATATGCCCGTTGATAAAAGAAAGGCAGAACCGATAGTATCTACACCGTTATTTGCCCGGTCTTATCTTGGTCGAAACAGGGAGAGAACCACCAGCTCTGGTGGACTGTAATTTTGGTACGGCTCGGCCGATCGATATCGTGTTTAATCGGTATCAGGCACACGTGCTTTTCATATGCATCACGGGATATTTACTTAAATTATCGAAGCAGCCAGCTTTTAATTCGTCTGGCATCCGATGGTTGGACAGTTACTACGTTTTTCCCTATCCCTCCGGCGACTTTCGATTCAATTTTCCCGTTGCTTTAAGCCGGGACCACGTGTTCACTTTCCCTGGCGTTGAATTAATTCTCGTTGAACGCAGCACGGTTTCGATCCTTCGTGTTCCTCGTCGCCCTTTGCTCTCAATCCTGTAGCAATTTTTTGTTCGGCGCTCTGGGATTCGTTTCGTTTCGTGAGTTGGAAAATCGAAGCAGAGTTGCCGCGATAATCGTTTATCATTTAATTGATTTACTGTTTTCTTGTCTCGTTTCATCGAGGCGGATGATCAAGGTATTACGGTGGAAGGATTAATCATTTTTTATTTTCAAACAGAACTTTTGTAGTTTCTTTCAACTATTTTATGAAATTGATCTTTTCCGGTATCCTCTGGCTACTTTATGAAGTAGAAGTTAAATACATGTGTATGGACATTTTAAACATTTTGTTTTAATGTTTCTTCACGCTTGAATTTAAATAAATAAAAATTATGAGTATCAAGTTCAACGATTATTGCACTCCATTGACGTTCTTTTTGTAAATCACACAAAGTAATCATAGAATAAGCAATTGAAACTAAAAGATACTTAAAAGGAAAAAGAAGCAAGGATAATAAATTCTATAAAAATCAGGACTTGGTGTTTGCCAATATAAAAAGCTCAAGGATTATGGTAAAACATATGATTAAATTTCCCAAAGCGACATCGTCATCGGCAATCTAAAGGCTCTTAATTCTTTCTCCACGGATCGTTAGCCCGCCATTGGAAACCACCCTTCGATCTCCCTCGTTGAAACTCGCCGCTCTACGAATTATTAAACGGTAAACCATCAGCGTTCCCCCGTATCCTGCGATTCCCTTCTGCTCCAATAATCCGACACCTCGGGGTCTGCGCGTACCATGAATTATTGAAAACTCGCTAGAAAATTATTTCTATCGACCTAATCCTATGCCCCCTGTATCGATACAGTCCACGAGTGAAACTCCTTGCACGAATTTTGTTTTTCTTTTTTTTTGTGACGGTAGATGTAAAACAGGCGGATAAACTGTTATAAGAAACCGTTGATATTTATTACAGTGTATTAATTAAATACTTAGAATCGCTTTTCATCCCCTAAATTTTCTCCCTTTAAAACGACGAACGTAGACTCTAGTTCACTTTATTAATTATTATAAATTACCATAAAATGAATTTACTATCCGCTGCTATCTTTTATATTTTATATAAAGCGACTAAATTTTCTATTTTTTAAATATTATTTTCTAAGGTCTCATTTTAGTGACCCATTTTCACACTTTCCCATGATAACCGGAATAAAAAGTACACAACAAAAAATAAAAAAAATTTGAGAAAAAATTCAACTATCGTAGAATTCACTTCAGACAGCACCCGTGCATGCCATCGCCTAGCAAATTTCAGACAGGATCCACACGGTAATGCGTGCGAGCTTCCTGTTGATTACGTTTCGGCGTCGGCCGCTAAAGAGGCAACCGCTACGTTAAGTGGCAGCGGGTCAGCGCCGCCATTCAGAGGCGTTCGTTTAAGCGAAACGCGAAAAACTCGCGTGCAGGAAGGGAAATCATATTACTAAAAGCGAAAGGCGAAACGCAGACCCCTTGGCCATTCTTTTCAGCCTCTTTTCCGCCTCGCTTGATACTCTCGTTCCAGCGGACCCTCCTTTCGACTCGCGAGCTATTGCTGCCCAGCTATCATAATTAAACAACCGACAGTTCGTCCGAGCCACCAGGGAAATGAATAGCTGTGCGGCGAGAGGGTGGCACAAAGGAATTGCGGGAAATATTTAAATTCCTCGGCGAATGGGATTTGGTATGTGTTTACAGAAGGATGCAGGGAAATGTGGGGATAAAAATTAGGAGCTAATAAGGATTTGTAAGCTTTAAGGAATAAGTCGGAGGGTTTGTAATTTAGTTTCTGTAGCTTAAACTTTTTTCTGGAAAGTGTTTTGTATATTTATTCGATCGAAGATTTATTTGACGGAGTTTAAGAGTAATTAACCCTTTCGCTACGGTGCTCGACTAAAAACGCTATTGCTGTATATATCGATACAATTTTTGTCGATATGACAAAAATATACATATCAAAATTTAGATACATTGTGGAATGAATTATGTTATAACACATGTGAATGAAAATAAAAATAATTTTCTGCTATAGAAGATGTCCATGTACGGTTCTAGTATAGGATTGTTTAATTTCTGAGGGTTAATCAATTTTAAGTTTCTGTAGGATCATTCGATAATCGTGTTGAATTAATCTTTACGAATAGCGGGAGTTTCTTTTATCCTCGATATAGTAGATGAATCCACCCAAATCGATATTTTTTTTTATTAATATTTTCGAGCTATGCCGTATTTTTATTAATCACGTTGTACACTCACAATTTGAAAATAGTAAGGAAACTTTCTAAGATTATTCACAAATTAATTTATGTAATTTTTCGAATCGTTCGTTCGTCAATTACTGGCACAAATTACTTGGCCTCGTCTGCAACGCGGAACGACGCGTTCTTCAAAGAAAAGGAAACGTCGGGTGCACAATAACTTCGAGTTACGCAGTGGATTCCTCGCACGGCTCGTGCGTAGAAATCTCTGATTTATGACGGCGAGGCAATACCGGTTAAAAAGAGGTAAAAGAGGCAGAACTCTCTTTCATGTTTCAACGTGAGTTTCGTCGACGAGTATCGAACGTTATAATGGAGAACGGTTGCGTTCTTCGGTAATCATTGCCGGTTGATACGTTATTATCATTGGCTGTATTGATGAAACAGCTGGCGGCGGACCTACTTCAACGATTCCGCGCTTAAAACGTGGAAAAGTCACGCGATGGAACGCACGAACGGGGCGAGTTGAATCGGAACCTCTAGTTAACAGGTTCGATGCGTTAGTTTAACCCGTTGCGTGTTTCCGTATCTCGAAGTTGCGGTTCGATCATCAAATTTCGAGCACAGAAACCATTAGTCGATCTTGAAAGAATTATATCACTTTTTTTGTGCAAGTTTAAGCGGAATTTTGTAATTCCAACAATTTTTTGAAATATTCGTAAAATTTCTGATAAATGGAAGTACATTTCCATTCATCAGTCACTGGACACACTTGTAAACTTTTAATAGAATTTTTATGGAAACAGATTTTTAGTAAGATCCCAAAAAAACAATATAATGTAAGGTTCCGTATGGCGTTAACAATTTATAAATTGTGAGTTTATTCCTAATATAATATGATATAATATAACTATAATACAAACTTTTCTTTATTTTAAATTTAAGTGTCCAATGCCTCATGGACGATATCTCAATGCGATAAAAATTCAAAATACAGATACACAAGCTCTATTAACTCGCCACAAAAAAATTTCTAAACCTGCCTTTCACCATTCACCCAACTATAATCACTTCAAAACCAACCACTTCGGCAATCAATCGCTCAAACACACGCCATCTTACGAACCTCCCATCAGAACTTTGCCACTTCTCGAGGTGTCGAGGGAAAGCCTCAAACGAGGTCAACAGTGTCGTTCCACGCACTCTTCCTTCATCGAACGCTCTTCCTCCCTCCTTCCGGTACCACTTTTGAATCTTCCGCTTCAGAACACGACAACAGGTGTGGAAATTTCGCAATTGGCGACTTATCGCGTTTAAACGAATAATAATCGTATTACAATGCAGCGCGACGAGAACACCCGCTGTGTTGAAACAGCGAGCGGAAAGCTCGTGGACCGGAAGTCTCGAATGGTGACAGCGCACGCGGCTAATAAACCTCTTCACCGCGTGACGAGGCAAGAGGAGAAGCCTTCCACTTTATTTAACCACGTTGGAATTGGCGTTTTAATAATAAAAAAAAAAAAAATAGTGATATCGCGGAGAAATGAAGGAGGTGTGAAAACGTAACCGTGGCAGCTGGCTGGCAAGCGAGCCCCGTTTAATCCGACCATAATTTTGCCATTAAAGTTAACAACGTCTCCAGGTCCTAGGCAGTTACACGTTTCTCCGCTTGGCTGGCTGTCGTTGAATATAGAAATTTCGGTTAACCACAATTATAGCGGCGCGAGGCGAGCGTCAGTCGCGGTGACGATCCTCCGCGGCATGGAAATTATTAATTCGCGACCTCGATCCCTTCCGTGCTCGTTTAGACCGTGGTAGCACGGGCGTTGAAAAAACGGAAGTTACGGTGGTCAGTTTTGGCAAACGTGACGTGACCGTTGGTTTTGTTATCGCGAGTCCAAAAATACTGGTTGCGAGAAAACAACCGTTCAAAGAATTTGAGGTGGTATTGTTTAATTGCTCGAAATGCTTTGTTTTCTTCAATTTTAAAGATATCGGAAGGAAAGTTGGAGAATATGCTTCTTTAAATGTAGAATTTCTTGGTTGATGT
>SMSQ01018315.1:283053-311163 GCA_019453375.1 Ctenoplectra terminalis
AAAAAAAAAGAAATAATAAAATCGTGTCACAAAAGCAAAAAAAGGAGCTTCATGATTTAAGGTACCAGAGACAAGAAAAACCTGATCAGCTTTCATGATATATGGGGTCGGTGGCGAAACGGTGGCCCCCTAATTTTCTTAATTTTAAGTTACGAGGCCATCGAGTGGCTCGTGGCGCCGGCACGAATTTTTTAATCTCGCCAGACCGTGGAGTTTTTATTAAAAATAAGGCGGCAACCCGATAGGGTCGTGCGAGGCTCGAGAGCTTAGAGCCTCAAGTTTAGTGTTGTTCCGCCATGTGAGCCAGCTGCCACAAGAAAAACAGTGCCGTATACTCTGGGTTAAGGGGCCGTCCGTACGAAGCCCAACTCTTACCCTTTACCGAAAATTTTCGTTTCGCTTCTCGCTCGAATTCCTTTTTATCGCGCGAACTTTCCCACGGTAACGTTCGTCTCGCTGTATAGATACATACATATATATTTAAGGATTTCATTCTCGTAAAAATATGGTCAAAAGTGGGTGGAAACTCCGGTTCAAATTGAGACTTGGTTTATACCGCTGTTTCTTTTTGCAGTTTTATTTTTTTATGCTTGCAAGAATTATTGATACAGGAATATTAATCTGTTACGGTCTGTAGGGATTTATGATTTAATCAAAATTTATTGAATCTGATTTCTTCCTTTTTGTTTCATAAAAATTGATCTACGGTTCGAGATGTAATTTTTAGCGAAATGCTTTTTGTTTGCAACCGTACATTTTTTATATTTCAAGGAATTATTAATCGAGGGTAGAGAGATTTATTGCGTTAAACAGAACTTCTGGAATTTTATATTTTTCCTTTAATAAAGATTGTATCTAGAATCCTCACATTGTTTATATTAATGTTGCTTTTTTGGGATATATTTTTTATTTAGCTGGAATCAATCTATATTTCGAGGGATAATTTTGGAATTAATTTTCTTTGATCTGTGATCTGTGATCTGCGAACTGTGATCAATGTAATATTACATTTCGAAATTAATTTTCAACAAAATTGTGATCGATGTAATATTACGTTTCGAAATTAATTTTCAAGAAAATTGTGATCGATGTAATGTTACGTTTCAAAGTTAATTTTCAAGAAAATTGTGATCGATGTAATATTACGTTTCGAAGTTAATTTTCAAGAAAACTGTAATCGATATAATATTACATTTTCAAATTAATTTTCAATAAAATTGTGATCGATACAATATTACATTTTGGAATTAACTTTCAATAAAATTGTGATCGATATAATATTCTACCCCAACAGGAGTAATTCCTCTTCGAGTATCCTCTAAAAATACCCCAAACCTGTTCCACCAGGAGAAACTAAAAAACTACGAAACAATATGCTATCACGTAAAAGCCAGGATCCATAAACCCTAGATCCCATCGTTGTTGAATTTCTCCGGCAGACACTGTGCAGGTTACATCGACCGAGGCCGTGTGACTTATTACCGCTATCGATGGGACTCAGGAGTGGATTTTTAGGGCGCACCGAGGTCTCATATCGCGGACAGATGGCTCGGCCGTTTTTACAACCAATAACGGATTCCCTTCGTAGATATATATCTGTACCATCCTACGCTCGTCCATCTATACGCTCTACATATCCTTGATTTCGTCTCGAGGCCAGGGAAAAATATTGCCTCAGACTTCGTTTCGTTCTTCGCTTGCTGCATGTATATGCGATGCAAAGTGGAAACGTTGGATGTTGGGTAGACATGAAGCGGGGATGACGGTGTTACATAATTTGTTGCATAGTCAATATTGTCCGGAGTAAATAAGACGGACGTAGAATTGACGTTGATAAGGGCTAGACGATGCTGATGGGAAAGAAATTGAATTGAAATTAGCTGTGACACTGTGACGCGTTGATGTATCGCTATTTTCATATTCATCGATTCATCGATCGAAAGATATTGGTATCAGTCGTAGGGAAATTAATTTTAATATCGTCGATATTGTAGGAGATTAATAGTTAATAAAATTAGTAATAACTCAGAGTTATCCCAAGTATTAATCCTACATTTTTTATCGAAAATATCGAAGAACAAAGTTTCTGTTCTTTCGTCGCTAACTTCAGACACAACGATAAATATTCGAAGCGAGAAAACAAGATGAAAAAAAAAAGAAAAAATTACTTCAATTTAATCAAACGAAGAATACACGAGGAACATGGAGTAATTAAAAATAATTGGACATAAATAACAACGTAATGCCTCGTAATTTTCCCCGTTCCAACTGTTCCAATATTGTCGCGATGTAATATACCGACGCCTCGTACGTTTCGTTCGACAATTTCATCGTTTTTATCTCGTCGACAACATCGTGATTAACACGTCCACGTCCAATGGTTTGCAAAAACAACTTTTCCCCACTTTTTCTCTCACAAATGTAAGAAGAAGAAATTCTTGGAGCAAAATGAAATTCTTTCATCCTAATGGCGGATCGTTTGGTTCGTGTCACTACCCTTATTCACCAAAAATGAATTTCTTTTTTCTCGCTTTCTCTCTTCTTCTTTTTCTTTTTTTCTTTTTTTTTTTAAGATATTCTAAAGCGGCAAACCATGAAAACCTAGGCTCGGAGGTGGGCCTTTTGTAACTTATTAAGCGAGCTCTTTATGAAACAGGCTTCGTTACCGCGAAACTCGGGCCGCGCTGAAAGAGGAAGCGGTGGGAATTTATTTTATAAATTCGAATGAAAAGCAACAATCGCGGCTCTGTTATCCGGCGAAACAAATAAATGTGCGTTGGCCTGGTTTCAACGGAAAGATTGCCCGAGCCACGGCTCGATAATGCTCGACATCCGCCATCTCGCTGTTCGCGGATTAATAGATATGAATCGTGCACGCGGTGTCGCGTTAATTTCTGTTTGTTCCACGACAAACGTCGGAGACTGTTGCAATTTTTGCTCGATTTCATCTTCGAATGAATTGCGTTTGGTTCGATAGAAATAGAATCGAATTGGTCTTCGAAAAATAGGTTTTGAGAGTGTTTGAAATTGTGTCGCGTTAAGTAGAAGTCAAGGAATTGTGATAGGAGGATATATCTTTTTTATTTCTAATCTGACTTAAAGATAAAAATATAGATTTCGTAATTGTAAAAATTGTAAAAATAAACTGGGACAAAAAAATTTTTATAAAGTTTATTTTAAGTAATGTCGGTAGAATTACAAATCTAATTATGGACATTTTAACACCGATACTAAAGTATACCTATTTGTACCAAAGAAATAGTAGTAATAAATATTTGAAAAAAGATAGTTCAAGAGATATAAATTTTTAGATCGCGAAAAATACTTAGAAATTTATAGAATTTTTTTGAGAAATTGCAAATCGATCATTTGACCATTTTTGTAGTTTTATTGCGAAAATTCGTTGTCTTCGCGATGAAACTAGTAGGAATTTGAAACTGAGGAATAGGCGAACAGTACGAGGTGTGTACTGTTCCGACAGTGAAAAGAGCAAGAATTTTCCTTTGACGTTAACATTTCAATGACATTTGACAATGGTTGTGGGAGATCTATTCTTCTTTGTCACGACTGCTGCGTTATGAATGTTTGATGCCGTATGTTCCATCGCCATGGTGACATTAGACCTTTTGTCTGAACAATTCCTGTATAATCTCCTTTGGCGAGGAAAGAGGAAGCATGACTGAAACAAATATAGAATTTCTGTTTCCATATCTTCTTCTTAATTTATTATATCCAACTCGTTACATCCCATATTTATTTCATATTTTACTTTCATACGCTCTTCGGCTGAAAATTCACCAATTTTCTCTTCTTAGACACTGTAATACGTTTCATTTTTAATTATATTTTTATTTTATGCATTTCTTTAAATTTTTTGACATTTTCTGTAAGATATCAATATAGTGAATATCAAAAAAACATTATTCGTTTTAAAATTTATATTTTTGAGAAATTTTGGATCAACGTAACATTATAAGGTATACAAAATTTTCTGCGAATCAATATAGCTAATTAGTTGATATTCTGCAAAGAGCAATAATATCCTAAATTAGGATAATTAAACGACAATTATTTGGTTTGATTGTCTCTGTTATAATATTCAAGCAATACGTAACTTTACGCCCTGTTTCTGTCGATCGATCGGTCAGTTTGGAATTCGAAGCGATTATTATTATGATCCCGTGTCACCGCATCGAAAAACAGATTCCCTTTAGCAGGATCCGCATCACAACACTCTGAACGGTGGTCAACGCGAGGAAATTCATATGGTTATGCCGACTATGCGTTCCTAAACGCCGTTTCGGGATAGAATTTCGAGAATGTCACTAATTCGACAAACGGAGTTAGAGCCGGCCACAGTTCCGTCTAATTTCGCCGATGCTTCGGTGATAAATAATTAAATTCATCGCAGTGTCTTTAACGTGGCTTCGATTTAATTAAGAACGCGTCAATTCTTTATTTATAGTCGAATTATAAATTTTCATGGAGCATTCTGGGTTCTGTGAATTGTTCACAATAAAATTATTCCAACATGTAATTCTGTTCATGAATTATCATTCTGTACAATTTATTTTAGCGTTTATTAAAAAGGAAATTATAATTAAGTATTCTTAGGCCTATGAAAATTATAAGAAAAAAAAAAGAAAGTAAATGGAAATATTAATTAATTGTAAATTAACGACTGGGTAATTAAGATGATGTATACTTGAATATGCAAACTAGTCTACTTACAGGTTAAACGCGTGATCAATGAATTATTAAACCAGAAATTTAGATTTTAATCGTATCGTGAGTTAGAGACCTGTAAGTAGATTCAGTAGAATATCCACACGCTTAGTCAGACACGTTTTACATCAGACGTAACGTCTTGATAAGTGGAATAGGCGTTAATATTACAGAAATAACTGTACAAGTATCATTTATTAATAGTGTTGCAGCATAGTAACGTTCGGGAATCTCGATATAAAAATTTAAATAAATAATTTAACTACGATTTTTAATTTCGGAACCATAGTCAAGTTTTAATGAAACAGTAAAGTATCTCTAATCGTGACCTGGATCCTACACTTTTTCTTTCCATGCAAATAATTCCGAACTTTTCGATTAACTAAGAATCAATGTTTCCTCGAAATCCATGGATTGAATTTTTTAATCACTTCTCGATCGTACTTGGCGTATCGCAACGTACGTAAACATCCCGTTTAGCGTTCGAGAATGAACAGAATCGATCGTAGTTCTTTTCGAGACGTTCTCGTAGTATTTTCCCGCAGCGAGATGCAACAAGAGTTTCGAAAAGCGGGAAAGTAGGGCGAGTCCATGAATAATAGAAGCGAATGAATATTCGAGCAGTTGGGAATATTCGTAGCCGGGATGCATGAAATAAGGTGAACGCTTCCGAATGATCTCGAGAATCTGAACGAAACGCAGTTTCTAATTCGATTCGCGGACCGAACCGTTCGATTCGTTCGACCACGATTCTTCGGGAAGAATAACATTTTAGTAAGTGGAATAAAAGCACCGGTCCTTTACGAAGGAATCCGTGGAATTCGCATGAGTGCATCACGAAGGAAAAATTTCTCTCGTCCCGGTGGACCGGAAATTCGTAAGCTCTGGTTTGTATGCAAATCGGCGGAAGAATTGTGGAAACAGAGTAATTTGAGAAATATCAATTTACTCGTAACAGAAATTGCTCGCAATTTATTGGATATTGCAAGGAAATAAAATTAATAAATAACAAGTTGGATATCCAACATACGAGACTATGAAAGCTTACAATTTTTTTCTTTTTAATTTTTTTTCAGACCATTATTGTCGACTAAATAATTCCACTATTCATTCTTCTATCGTTCCATACATTCTTTCTTCACCCACTGGCATTGTAACTCGTTAATTTTTACGCGAGATAATAAGAAGACTGCGTAATATACACGCGGAGGAGCTCTTAAAGTAAAACAGACGGTGTCCAAGTTTCGAAGGAGGAAAGAACAACAACGACCCGAACACAGAGAAAAAGAGGCTGCGAAACGAGCCTCTCCGACTCTCTTCCGGCTCTTTCGTACATATTTTCCGGATGGAAACAGCGGCAGTCGGATCGCGTCGAGAGGCCGGCCGAAATTAAAGAAGCGGAATAAACATGCAAATGCCGGGCCACTTTCCATCTTTATCACTAGCCGGTGAATGCAAGTGTGCTGGCTTAAGGTTCGACACACTTCTCGCAGAGAAAAGTCGAACAGAGCAAGCCCCGGTTGGATGAACGAGGATTCTTAAGTACATCGATCATCCCAGTGTTTTAAATTATCTGAAAGTTGTAAATAACACGATACCGAGAGATTAAAATCACACTGTTCGTAGATCAACTGATTTAACCGTTCTATTATGCTCTTATACGAGATCTATGCGTATAATTTTTTATTTTTGGAAATAATCTTACTTTTTAATCAGAGTCGTGTTTTCCTTGGTTTAAAAATTTCCTGATTTTTAAAATAATATAAAAGTGTCACTATTAATAAGTAAATTTTCGTATTTCAATTTTACACCAAAGATACATTTTTTTTTTTAAGTAGTCTTATTTAAAGTGAAAGAAGTACACGATTAAGTCGACACGGCTGAAGAACTGGATGATCGTTAATTCCGATTCTTCGAAACTTTCCAAATTTCCAGCTCAAGTATCGAGACCACCTACGAACGCAGAACGATCAGAAAACCGGATTCCCCGAGTTTCATCCGTTTTTCCGATCCGTCGCCGGGAAATCGTTTCATCGGGCTCTGATCCCCGTGAAACTGAAACGGGGTGTAACGAGAACGTGGAAAGGCGTTTCCTGTGGCCGTGCAGTTCCCTGCGGTTATTTCGGTGGTCCGCGAAATTACACGGGAAAATATTTCGGCCGTCGAACCGGGAATCGCAAGAACGTGGCGCGGAAGGGCCACAGGGGAGCGAGCCGGACCGCGCAAAGATTAAATGAAATTATTTAAATGCCGTAATTTAACATCCTGCCCGGCCGGACCGTGCTCCGCAGGTGTTGAACATGCATGTATGCATAGAATACGTTTCCGGAAAACCAACTCTCCCGGTGCCGGTTCATCCAGCAAGCCGGCTGGATTGCGTGCATACATTACCACCGCTCGAGAGGGCAAATATGCACCGCACAGATTTCGAACCGGTGGAAAACGACTTTTCTAATTTTGCCTCACGAATTGTCTTTGTGTGTCTTGTATTTTTCAATGAGTGAAAATTTCAACGAGCGGATGATTGAGTATTGGAAGATTAGTTCGTTGATCGATCTCCTTCGTATAGGAAATAAAAAAAAAAATAAAAAAAATAAATGATTAATTTTCGTACGATCGATTTTATTTTCTTAAAACTGGAATACTTTTATGGGATAAGAGTGAGGAAATATATAATCAGATTATTGACCCTTTCGCTGCGAGAGACGTATACTTACGCCCTGAAAAATGAAGTAATCATTTGCTAAAATCGTACACGGAGATTTCTGTAGCGCAGAATTATTTTTATTTTCAGTTAGATGCGTTATGGTATAATTAGTGAATTGATGATTGATATTTATTTCTTGCTAATAGAGGTATCGCAAATAAATATTTCAGTATTACAATAATCAGCGCCAAGCTTTTATAACATCATAATTACATTTCAATTGCACAGATACACAAATATTTTTCCGATTTCAACGTGAAATCCACGAAAAAAAGTTTCTAAAACTGACATCAAAAAACCAATTCAACCTCCGTTCTCTGACCCACATTTACTCTATCAAGCATATACACACGCTGTTGGAACAACCGAGCCACTAAACGCTCAAACACTCCCTAACAAAGCTGCAATGAAATGGTTCTTGGCCGATTTCCGTTTCGTTCGTGATCCAACGCCGTTTGGGCGTCGATAAAAGTTGGGCGGAAAATTCGAGGTCGAAGAATTCAATATAGGGGCGAAGGTTGGCGGGGAGTTGGCGCGATCAATCCAAGGATTAATCGTCCGGCGAGTCTATTTTTCATCGAAACTTGGAGGAACTGCATTCCCCCGGTTCGCTTCCCCTTTCTTCCTCGAACTTCGCGGCGTTTCTTAGCATCGCTCTATTAATTAATAATTCACGGCCCATTTTGGCCGCCATTCTCTACCCTGTTCCGTTCCCCGCCCCTCGACCGATATTTTCTTCCTCAACTTCTGACGTTGCTGCTGTAAATTTTCTTTTACGGCTTCCACGGTTTCCTAGACGCGTCTTCCTGGTCTCGTTGGATCGAAGAAAAAGAGAAACGCGATGGAATCATGCGAGTTTTCCGTTAAGGGAAAGAAGTGGAATTTAGTTAGAGACATCTGTCTCCCTTTCCAAGTTTTCCTGTTTAATTGGACGCGAAATGGTAGAAAGATCCCTTGGGCTGGAGTAATTTAATTCATAGAACGTAGACTTCGCTGATTCGTTCGACAGCCGCGAACTTGTTCGGTTCCTTTTTTTTTTCTCTCTTTTTTTTTCTTTTTTTTTCTAACTATTTTCGTATTCAGTGGAAGGGAGATCGATTGGTAAGTGGAAGGGTGAATGCTTTGCTTGGTTCATAGGGAAGAAGGTAAATTCTATTTAATCTCTTTCACTGGGAAGAATTCCGTTTCTTTAACGAATAAGGAGAAGTAATTGGAGTCCCCCTTAAGTAGAAGAAAATCTCTTTGCGCCAACTTTTACCTCTGCCCGGCCACAATTTTTTAACATTCGTACGAATGTATCCCCCTTTCATAATGAAATTCAAACTGCATTCAAAACATTCGAGAACCTTATTAAATGAAATTTCGTTCTGTGCGATATTTTCTTTAAACATGTCAACTTCCGTACGCCATAAAATTCTGCCGCTTTAAATATTTTTGTTATCATAGGTTTGATACATATTGCGTCGTCGCGATTACAAATTAGGGATGAGCGCATCGAAGAGACCTGTGTATCGTAAGTATCGCGTTGCATCTAACAAATACAAGTATACCTCGTATCAGTCCTCGTTCAACTTTCCGAAAGCTGTTCGCTAACGAAATTCGACGAAACCACTGAAATTTCGTGTAACAGTCGACAGCACCAAGTAGACTGCTTATATTCAAATTGAACTCGTTGGCGTGGCTGTTTCGGCGGCCATATGATGCGTGTTCCAGCCTATTCAGGTGGAGCTTGCTGAATGCATTACCGGGCTACAGGAGCAATTACCTTAGTTAATTAACGAATTTACAACTGCAACAGCGACGGTGTGTAAATCGACCTGTTCTACGCGAGCCAGCGTCGCGAATTGCGAATCGGCCGATATCGTTATCGGTGGGGCGCGTGTAAGCTTCGAAAGCTCGTTCTCGTTGTTTGTAAACAGTTTTCCGAATTGCTCGTAATTCACGGTTCTTACTCTTACTTTTGTCTCTGAACTGTTTTATTCTTTTAAAGTTTTTTTTACCAGCGGGTATTAATTTTTTTCTTTTTTTTTGTCGTGAGACGCACACCTATCTAATTATCGAAAGCTGAGCTTCTTTCGGTCGATCGTGTCGAGTTCTGAATTGAAATTTCTGTATTCAAGTTTCACTTTGTGCCTGGTTTCCGGGTGAAAAGCCGCGATCGTGTTTCGGATTCGTTGAATCACCGAAATAACGCTTCGATTCGGAATGGCTGATTAATTAGGTACCTGTATCACTGAAATTTAAATTTCAACCATTCCAAGCGTGCAAATGCAGTATTTTTATAGGTAGGATACTCTCGTGAAGCTTGTCGAACGTGAAATATTATTTATAAATTTCAAATATCAAGTTGATTATTTCGTTTGATGATTTAAGAGCTGTGACAAAGAGCTGTTCGGATTTTGATTCGTATTAACCATTCACAAGATCCACGTGTCGAATATGCTTTTGATAGAAATAATTAAACCTTTGCGGTCTTCGTGTGTACGGTTTCAAATTATTTTTGTATAATTGTCAGATATCCGATGAATTTTCAGCGTAGAAGGATCATAAAATCAATTCGATTTTAACCAATTTTCCAGAAAGAAATTATTGAACTTCGTACATCTCGTCAACCATTTCTGATAAATAATAAAACTACTTTACCGGGAATAATAATTAAATCCAGGTACATTAAATTCTCAGTCGATTAATGACACTTTTATGCGACTACGAAACATTCGTTTCCGAAATGAAATTTACGATAAAAATAAAGTTACGCGGAAATACTATTTGTAATCGCTTGTATACTGAACCGAAGTACGAGATATCATATTGCTTCCATCAAATAGAACCAATTGTTTCGATCGATTCCCCCTATCGAACAAACCGAATACTCTCTCAAACGTTTCGATCGCGTACACCGTGGAAAATCAACCATTCAATGATATCGTCATTTGGAGGAGGGCGAAGGTGGCTAGAGCTAGATTCGAACGCTTCGATGAAACGACGTTGATTAATTGGACCACGGTAATTAATTCGAAACTCGACAGCCTAAATGGCGCGAAAACTTGAGACGTAATCCACTTGGCGCTCTAGCGAGCTCTTCTCTGCGAGTATATTTCATTTCGCTTGGTTATCTGTCGCTGATAATCTAGAATTTAACTATCAAGAGATAAGGGCCGAGACTCTATTCCGAGTTCGAGTAACCGTGAAAGTTTTATTAGAAGCTCCGGAATTTTTCACGACCCAGGCAGAAAGTCCGAGACGAATGGGATTTTTCATCCTGTTTCCAAACTTCTTCCTTACCCTTTTCCCCGTCTATGGGAATAGACGAAGTCTGATCGTCGATCGTTTGACTTGTCACTAGTTACTTGTTACTTACGAATGTCGAACTTTCAAGGTGCGTTTGCTTCCTCTTGAGAGAAACTCAGTGTCTTATCGAGCGTTAATGATTGTGTAATAATAATAATCGTTTATGATTGTGTCATTGTGTCGAATGTTATATAGGGGTTGCAAGTAGTATTCAAAAATGGAGAGTTACGCAATTTTTTTTTTTTTTTTTTAGAACGTAGAGAGAAAGATATTAAAGGAAAATTAACCCTTTCATTTTCAAGGAAATTTTTAGAAAATAAGCTATAATAAAATTATCGAAAAATGGATATAAAATATTGTACTCATATTGAAAGCTCGACTTCACAGAAATTGTTTCGTAAAGAAAGAATATTTTATTGCCATAAAATTTTCCTCGTTATGATCGACCAGTTTCATCTCTTAACTTTATAATTTTCTTATAAATTAAATTGTCTAGATAAAGATATTACGGATTAAAATATTAAAACGTTACTCTCTGTGAAAAAGAATCTCACTTGAAAGCTTTGCATTGATCTCATAGACTTGTTAAAAAAAGAAAAAAAATGTTGGAAGTTGGAAGAAATTCTGGTTACAGTTTAAGGTTGAAAGTTTAAGAAGTCTAAAACGTTCATGAGATTCTAGCAACATGTGTTCTTTAGCTCTTTAAGCATTATATTAGGTTCATCAGAAAATAATGAAAATGGAAGTTTGTAAACGGAGCTTTTAAATAGCGAAATAAACCGATCGCAGGAGTGCAAAGCTTTTTCTCGGTCGAAACATTTTTCCCTTAGAATGGAGTTTTGTTCCGCGGACACGTTCTAAGAGGTCCGCGACAAGTTTCGTTGAAACTTTCGTCCAGATCAGAGCAGCGTGAAGTTTAAAATTATTTCGAATGTTATCCGAACCGTGATGGGCTCGGAAGCTCGAAAGTCTCCGGAGTGCTGCAAATCTTGAAAGCTTTGAATGTGTTACCGAACTTTCGTGGCTTTTGACGGTTTCAAATATTTCGCGGATCCAGATGATCTTAAAACTTTCGGCCCGTCCTCGAACCGTAGAAGAAAAGAAACTAAAGACATGTAATCGGTCCCGGTTATTTCTCGACAATTTGTTGATTTTCTAACAATATTTTACAATTGCATTTGAAAATTATATTCCAAGTTAAAAACTGTTTTACATGTATAATTATTTTTCTTAACCCTCTGTAACACCATGTAACTTGAATATATTTTCAGCTTTTATTTTTTAGACAAAAATGAGGAATTGTATTTAATTGCATTTTTCTTTTTTTTTTTTTTATATATATATATATAAATAGATAAAATTATAGAAGGTTAAGAAAAGTAAACAAGAGATCTCTTTTTAGGACTTCTTGTTATTTTTAATTCGCGAAAAAAGCGAGACTTTTAAGTTAAGAATTATTTCCATTTTATGAAACTAAGAAATACGTATAATTTCATAATTAAAAATTAATATTATCTCAAGAAATATTTAAAGAAAACATGACTGAGCTTTTTCAAGAATGAACAACGAGGAACCTGCCTTCCAAATTAATTAAAAAAACATTCTCTAAATCCTCGTTATCTACCAACTGGAACCATTCACAGCTTCTCAAAACGATCCAAGGATATTCAACCGGAACAGAAGCGAAACAAACCTCGCCAAATAAAAGAAGACCAGAAAAAATAGTGGAAAAAGAAGAAAAGATGCGAGAGACCAGGCGTATATCGCAGCTTCCATTGGTCGGTCTTCGATTCCACGAGAAACTCTCGTTTTCACGGGACGAGAGAAAGAGATTTATCGGCTTCGCGAGAACACGGAAAGTGTCGCAGCCAACCAACGAGCTTCTGGTTCCAGGTTGAACGAGGAAGTAGAAGGTGGTTCGTGGATGGTTTGTGGGGGTGGGGAACGGGTGCAAAGGGTCGAAGGACTTCTCTGAAGCGTGGAACTCATCGATCGGCGAAAGAGGTTATCTCTTTTTCGCGACGGGACCCCTCTTAAGATTGCTGTTTGCAGCGAGCTTGCCTGTCAAAACAAATTAATCGGGGATATTAATGAGGAAAGAAGGAAAGTAGTTGGGTCGGAGAGTGATGGGAGGCGTGGGAGGGAGAAATTTATTAACAGACGGGATAATTTAATTAAGGTTGCTACCGGTCACGCGAAAGTCGATTTAACGGACGTTTATTTATTATAAAAACAATTAAGAGACTTTCTAGAATTATGCATCATAATTGAGAATATTAAACGTTGTCTCTTTGCTGACCTGTGGTTTCTTTTTTTTTTTTTTTTTTTTTTTTTCCCCTTTTCCCCTCTTTGACCTCTTTTTTTTTTCTTTAAAGTGGTTTTTTTTTTAAGATAATAAATCGCTGCTGGTTTCGTTTGATATTTACAGTCAAAGTGAATCTTGATACGTGAGACTGTCTACTTCTTTTTGCTACAGATTTTTTTTACTACCTTTGTGACAATTTTTTGTAACATCGAAGAGTTAATTAAATTATATACCGAACTAAAAACGGGTCTGCTTAATCCTCTATAGGTATGAAATAAAAACTAAAGTACTGTGTAATTATTCCATATCTTTCCGGCCCTTTTACCTCCTATTTTATTATTTTTTTATTTAATGTGGATTTTTAAAAATATACAGATGAGAATATTCGGTCACCTTAGGTATCGAACAAATTCTGTGTATAATTATAGATTTGAGAATAAGAGACCGAATAAAAATTTGTTTTCGCCAAACACTTAAGGGTTTATTCCACAATAATTTGTAACAGCTTTTAAACAAAGTATAATGTGTAGCAAAAAGAAAATTATATTTCAAAGAAGTAACATTAATGTCCAAGGCAGCCGGATACTTTTTTGACTAACTGTACCATCTCGTTCAGGGGTTGCATTCTACTTTGTATATCGGGGAAGGGACAAGATTCGTTAATTACGATCATAAAATCAGTTCGACAGGCAGGAAACCAAATCGTTCTCGTCACCGTCGTTGGCAACGCCATCGTAAAATATTATCCGAGAAAATATTTTTCTTCCCGCGGAGCTTTTAACCATCTTATATTCATGCTTTTGTTTCGCGTCTACTTCCAAGGCCCTCGTTATTTTCGTTCCGCGCCCCCATCCGATACTTCCGGCTGCATCGCGCTGCTTTTAAGGCTGTAATCATTTTGTTTTTGAATATTTCATGCATATCGAGATTGATCCGGTAGGGATCGGGAATTTTTATGGAAATAGCTATCCCCCTTCCTTTCTTTCTGTCGTTTTACCGTACTTTAACGTAAGTAATCCTTCCGCCGTCGTATTTGCATAAATTCCGTGTGCGTTTCCGAAATGCCGTTGCGGGTTTCCGACCTGTTTTTTTTTTTTTTTACCCTCTTCCACGGTCGATAAGACTCGATCGAGTGATGTAAAATTGAGAGCTATAGATTAGGTATAAATGTAAATTTTTCAATATCGGGCTATTTTTTTTTATTGGCGGATGTTGGATTACTCTTTCTTGCATTGTGATATTAATCTTCCATTACAATCTAGTTTCTGTCATCTGTTATAATTTTTTAATCTAGTATCTATGCTCTGTTTCGGTGTTTCAAAGAATACAGAATTGTTTTCTCTTTGTGTTCTGATATTTATGTAACATTTGTTTCATATTTTTGTCTTTGTCTTCTAACTTTTTAATTTATTGTCTGTCTTTTATTCTAGTATTTCAAAGGAAGCGGAATTACTTTTTTGTTGTTTTGTATTCCAGTATTCGTGTAACAATTGTTTCTTTATTTTTATTTTTCATCTAATTTTTTAAATCTATTATTTATCTTCCGTAAGAGTATTCCATAGAATTAGAAATATTCTTTCTTGTTGCATTTTCGTAATTCAGTTTGTCTCATGTTTCATTTCTTTGAGGACAAAACAGTGAGCTTAATTATAATTTTTATTACTTTCGGTCAAAAGAAAGTCCCTTTTCTTTGATTTAATATACAACGTGCCGCGTTTTCTTTATGCGATGTCGCGTGTAGGTATTATTGGACTTTCGCGTTCAGGCAGTTTTGATGTTTGTTATCACAATAGACAGGTCATAGGAATTTCTTCCTGGTGTCGATATTGAAAAACGAACTTCCCTGGTTTTATCTGCTTTCAGAAAAGTATTTTCTTTACCGAGATATTCGTAGCCATCTCATTCAGAGGAATATTGGCCGCTGACTGGTTATCGAGAGGGCTCTATTTTAAAAGCAAACAGAGAAGTCGTGGAGTATTGTGTTATAGGGCTTTATTTATCCTTTTTTCGTCCTTTCTCAAAAACTTCTATTATCTATAACACAGATTTCACGTATCGAATGTGATAAACTGTGATCGTTTAATTTCCACTGGTGTCTTGCTCAAAAGTATCCAGCAAGAAAAAAAGAAAGAAAGAAAGAAAATCATATTCAAACTATTCCATATTTCATATAATTCAGAAACTATTATTTTTATCAAAGGATGCTTCACAGTTAAACCTTAATACTTATTATGAATCGACGCGTGCAATCAGAACTACACTTCAAACAAAACTAATCAACATTCACGAAAAGCATGGAAAACATTTCCCATTTTTCACATTTAATTTCAAAGTTCAATTTCAAAGTCGAACGTTTCCTTTCATTCGTCAAATTTCAGTATTACGATCTCTGATAGTATATTTAAATAAATGGGCGCTCAAAACAGTAGCGAAATTTTCTACGAATTTTCTGCCACCTCAAACACAATTTACAGCCCTCTAACAGAACTAAAAGAAAAAGAAAAAAAAAGAAAAACAAAGATAAACGAAGAAAGTCCTCACTAGTAACAAGATCCTCTTATACGCCTCGAAGAGAAATTCTCCCATTTTACATTCGCGTCGATTCCACCGAAGAAGCGCCTCCGCTCTTCCACCTTTATCAGACAATCTCGATTCCAAAACGGAGAAACAGATAGAGTAAGAATCGAAGAATACAGCGAGATCGTCGAAGCCGGGCTGTTCACCCCGAACAAGTCGAAGACAGGGGTCCATTGGCATCGCGACAGCTCGCCAAGTCCAATTAAGATGTTTTTCAAGCAGCCAAGCCTTTAGCCCGCAGACATCGAGGCGTCGCGACGCCTCGGCCTAGCCAGCCTCTGAATTCATATGCATACATGAATACATTTCGCCCAATCAACTATCCTTTCCGAGCAGCCGCGTATCTTTTGTCCACCGTGGACCCCTAGCGAGGGTTGGCGGTGGTTTTTAGAAGGTGGGAAATCTACACGCTAATGAAGGCTGCCCCTCACCACACCCCTTTTAATCCACCGTCCGGTAATTAGGCTTTTTCTGCGAGGGATTTCGCTGCCTTTTTTTTCTCTCCACGCGAAACTCTGGGCGAGATATCGCGACTCATCGTGAGCTTTCGAGACTCCGCGAGTGACACGGTTGATGGATGGGGGTGTTTGTAGGTTGATCCGAGCCACGGTGCTCGAATTGGCTGTTTTAGGAGGGAGCTGTTGGTTAAGGGAGGGGCAAAGGGATGAAAATAAATGTTTGATGAGCGTGGATCGTGGTTTCGGGTATTTTTAGTTTATGGGGAAAAAATTGGAGACGGTTCGAAAGCGATGTCTGGTTTGAGAAAGTCGTGGAGGTGATGATAAAGGAACCGAGGGTTGAAAAGCTTTTTTTTTTGGTTCTTTAGGACAAAATGCTCGAGGAGCATTTTTTAGTGTGTTATTAGGAATAAATAGGATCAGGCCTTGAATAACGAGGTTGATTGGTTTCTTTTTCAAAATAGTGTTAGTCGAGGGTTGTGTGTAATACTTAGCGTTGGTAATTTATTTTGAAATATTTTTGTAGAGGTAGGTTTTGCTTTCGAGCTTTGCGTTAATCATTTGCATAATGTAAGAGATTCTTTGAAAATCTGTTTGGATTTCTTTCTTTTTTTCTTTTTTCTTTTTTTTTTGTATCATTCAGGCGTCTTTTTCTAGGTTTCAACTGCGTTTGATGACGGATAGGCATGATAATTGTATGCAATTTATGCGTAGTTTTCAGTGTGCACGATACGAAGGGGTGAAAGTAGGGAGAGTCGAGCTATGGTCGCGGGGAACCGATACATCCGTGCTTTCGTTTCATTATTCATTGTTCCTTGAGAGGATTAAGATTCTTCTCGAAGGAGATTAATTTGATTAAAGTGACACGATAAGGACTTAAATCTGTGAATTAGATTACTTTGAATTAAACACTTGTGAACAATGCGATCGAGAGAAGTTCGTTAAGATGTAACCGATGATGAATCTGAATAATTGTTAATTTATTCGATTTTTATTTTTGAGAACACTATATCTATTGATGCATTTGAATAATTGTTAATTTATTCGATTTTTATTTTTGAGAACACTATATCTGTTAGTTTAGAGATTTAGCGTAAGCAGTGAGTTTCACTGTAATACTAATTTAATACACTAGAATTATTTTTTATTTTTACTATATAATTTTACGATATAGGGTCTTGAGAAATATTTTAAATTATAAGGAAGCTGAATCTTAATTTTTGTTATTATTCCTTATGTTCGATTCTTGATTTCTGCTCGAGCTTTGCTCGTCGCACGACGGGAACCCGGTGACGGAAGAATTTCATTGGTCAGACTGGAATGCTTCTATCAGCCCAGGATTGACATTTCATTGTATCCAGTGCAATGCTTTAACCAGTGGTGGTGGCGAAGATTTATGAACAGGGAATGCCTTTAGGGATGGCTAGGAAATCTTCGAAATAGATGTATTGTTGAAATTCTCCTGCCGGTGACAATCTCGGGGGGCAAATGTTTGGTATACAGAGTATTCGAAACACATCTTCGAGCAAGCTCGATTACATACCAGAAAAAAAATTAAATGCTTCGTTAACAGATTCGAAGACGATTCTAAAAGAAGATCTAAATTATATAAAATCTCTTCGCACATGATATTTTTTCTTCAATTGTATTTAATTCATCNTATCTGTTAGTTTAGAGATTTAGCGTAAGCAGTGAGTTTCACTGTAATACTAATTTAATACACTAGAATTATTTTTTATTTTTACTATATAATTTTACGATATAGGGTCTTGAGAAATATTTTAAATTATAAGGAAGCTGAATCTTAATTTTTGTTATTATTCCTTATGTTCGATTCTTGATTTCTGCTCAAGCTTTGCTCGTCGCACGACGGGAACCCGGTGACGGAAGAATTTCATTGGTCAGACTGGAATGCTTCTATCAGCCCAGGATTGACATTTCATTGTATCCAGTGCAATGCTTTAACCAGTGGTGGTGGCGAAGATTTATGAACAGGGAATGCCTTTAGGGATGGCTAGGAAATCTTCGAAATAGATGTATTGTTGAAATTCTCCTGCCGGTGACAATCTCGGGGGGCAAATGTTTGGTATACAGAGTATTCGAAACACATCTTCGAGCAAGCTCGATTACATACCAGAAAAAAAATTAAATGCTTCGTTAACAGATTCGAAGACGATTCTAAAAGAAGATCTAAATTATATAAAATCTCTTCGCACATGATATTTTTTCTTCAATTGTATTTAATTCATCTTAAATCAATGATAATCGAACGACTCAAAAATAACATTCACATACGTGACCATAGGTTGTGAAGAAAAATAAAATAAAAAAATCTTAATCCCAGAAGAGGTTGAATAACAAATGTTAATTATATTGGAACAAAAAATTTTGGATTATTACCCCACGAAAAAAAAATTCTCCGCCACCAAATAATCCTTCTTGACAACAGAAACCTCGGAAGCTCTCGAAACCCGGCAACGCTTGCCCCATTCCACCGAAGAAGAAACTTCCAGCATTTTTCAACCACTCCATCCGCTGATTAATTGTTTTTATCGAGAAATCCCGTCGGGGCTAATCCGTCCTTGATTAATTCCATCCCCGAGTCCGTCCTCTTTATCGAGTGGAATCTGACGAACCTCTTCTTTATCTATGTATTCACGCTCACCGACATATACGGGTAAGAAAGAAACAGTCAAGAAAGACGATAAAAAATAACCAGACAGAGAGCGAATCCAGCAGACAAATCTACCCTTCTCCCCGAGGACGACGCGAAAAATTCCCGACAATTATTCGCGGCTCGGGTTAACTTGTAATTACGTTGGTTAGCGTGGGTAAATGAGTCGAGCGTTAAGGGTGTGTGTGTCCACTCGGTACTGTTCGCTCATTACGAATTATTAGTCGGCGGGACGTTCCTCGAGTAGGACAGGTAGATAATTAAAACAGGTGTCACCGAGGCAGCCTTCTCTCCACGGAAAGGGGATGCGAAACAGGGGCGAGCAAGGGTGGAAGCCAGCCCGCAAAAGGGATCAACAACGACCATGCAGCTACGGGGCTCTGTTCCTTCTCGTGCCACGGAGAAAGGAGTGGCAGGAGGGACAAGGAGAGGGTTGCGAAGGGGAAAGGGGGTTGTAAAACGGGGAAGGGTAGCTGGGAGAGTAAGGAAGAACAGTAGACAAGCTTGCAGAGGGTGGAACGAGGGTGGAAACATCGTCGAGAAGGGCAAACGGAGAGGGCTGCGAGGCTGTGTTAGCTTCTACACTTAATCACTTTTGCTAATTGCAGAATGATTGCTCCGCGCTTGAAGTTTCAATAATGGGGTTGTTACACTCCCTTCGAGAGAGAGAGCGGTCTCGTAACTGGTTATACACCGAGTAAGGCTCTCCAGTTATCACCCTTTCTCTTGTTATCTACCGCCACCCTCTTACCTCGTTCTGGGCCACCGTACCCTTGCCCCCTCGCCAACTTTCACCCCCAACCCTCGACGATGGCCGCGCTTCCTTCAGGTAGCTGATGAATGCCATAATAGTCTACCTGCCTTCGGGTGATAAGAAAGTAATCATTCCATCTGCTCACCGTTATTCCATTAACTCGAAGGCTCACCCCCAAACCCTCCAACCCCCACGAAACCACCCGAGTTTCTGCGAAAGCTTGAACCAGGTACCGAGAGAACTGGCTGGACCCGTCAGCCAGCTAATTATGCAATTATATCGGTGGCTAAGGGGAGAGGAGAAGGACGGTACCGCTCGAAAATGAAATTCCTCGGCGAGTGGACTAGGCGACGTTATAAATATCGGGTTAATGTTGCGTCGCTTGACAAATAGCCGTCGCCTGGACGCGATACGCTAGCGCGAGATACTATAAATCGTGGGACTGGTGTTGGACCACGTGCAACGGGCACCGAGCTGGTGTTTCGAGGGTTTTAGGTAGTCTGAATGGACTGTTAGAGGGTTTTGATCGAAGATGGTTGATGGAGGAGGGATTTTGAATAATGGATGCGGAATTTGGGGTGTGTTTTATTCAGAAGCAAGTTTGGTGTAAAAATAATATATAAATTTTTTGTTTTTTGTTTTAGCGGTTAGATTTGGAGCAAATTTTAGGACTGTCCTGTGATTTTAAGACTTTTGGGCGAGGGTGAACTATTTCTTGTAATGTTAGAATTATGTAGAGACGTGTTGAAGTATTGAAAGGAAAAATATTTTTATTCCTTGTTCGGTTACTAATCGAATAACTGAGATAAAATATTTTTTCGTAAGTTTAAGCAGTTACATTTGGAACAGATATTGTAACTATCCTGTAAGTTTTCGTAACGAGTGTGTATTTCGTCCAACATCGGAATAATACAGAAACATGTTGAAGCGTAGTAAATAAATTTTGATTGGATTAAAATTTTTTATTATTTATCTGATTCCTGGTTGAATAATTTGAACGAACAGGTATAAAGAATTACGCGTACAGATCGAACACGTCGACGGCGGCTCTTCCGTCACCCTCCATTAAATCGAAAAGCAATAGCGGAAACGCGGCCTGTCGTCGATAACGGAGCGGCAGGTATTTAAATGGGAATTTTAATATTTAAAAACAGCGTTGTGCAAGTAAAAGCGTATCGAGAATCCATGCGTTACAGTGAATCGTCGAATGCCAGGTATTACAGGACGTGCATGAAAATCGTGTGTGTAAGCTTGTTGCCTCTATAAAAGAAGTTTATTTAAATCGAATTGAAAATTCAGCAAACACCGACATAAAATATTTTGTCTGGCATTTTTCACTATTACGTGTTCGGTTTCCACGTTTTCGACGATGAAACGTTTAACATTGATTTCCTGTTGTATCAAAAATACACGCCAAGGTTTTACGAATGGTGTAGAAATTTCGGGATAATGTACGATACACCAAGAGATTCTTGGAACATTGCACCGATCCGTTCATTTGATCGTGTAATAAAGTATGATATTTAAGAAAATAAATTCCCATGAAATAGCAAAAATTTACTTAGACGAGGTAACAGTGTACACAACAAAGTAAACGGGGAAACTCTCCGAAATGCTGGAATTTCAAACTAGCCCGTAAAACAGGATCAACATCCCTATTGCAAATTAGTTGGCTGCTCTATCGCGCGATGCGTTTCGTTTCATGTAGCTGTTTACTTACCTATGAATATGTACATTGTGGAGAAACCTAACCCCTCGCCCCTTGCTTTGCTGTTTCATCCCTGTGGCTCATAATGATTTTACATTTTAATGGCCACCACGTACGAAGAATTGGAGCATAAAATGAATTAATATTTTGCTTCGCGTATTTTCGTCCTCCCGTGGACGAAATACAATTTTTTTTTTTTTTTTTTTTTTTTACTTTAAATTTCCAAAATGGTATCTTGATAGTTTAGAGTGGTGTTGTTAATTATCGGCGTTATTTAATTCGATATTTATTTAGAACGATTAGAAGGGTACTTTGTTAAAGTTTCGTTAAAATTGGCTCCACGGTTTTTGGGGAAAAAATGAGTTGAGTAGTTTGGAATTGAAACTCTCCTAAGCATGAAGATTAGGCTTGATTGTGGGTCTAATGTAGGTGACATTTATTTTTGTACTGTATAATTGTCACTTTTTCATGGTGTAATATTATATTCACTCCTTTCATATTATTAGATCGATGGAATTTTTTTTTCTTTTTTTTGGGATGTTAGAATCTTCGGAAAAAAATATATTTTTCCTTTGTTGAATAAACCTTCGAGTGATTTAATATGAGTAACGATAATAACACTGAATATTAGCGTTAAATTAAAATAAAGCATCACAGATATTAATAAATCCAGAAGTACAAATATTACAATAGCAGACCAGAATACGAATAACAGGAGATTTTGCTCGTAAAAAAAAAGAGATATGAAAAATTCAAACAGAATCGCTTCAAATAAGACCATTTACAGCCATTCAAACAACAAAATCGTCAAGTCTCACATTTACCAGCAACAAACAATCACGCACACCAACGTGTTCAACGACTCGTTCGTTATCATCTACGAAATTTACGACTGCATCCACCTCTAAAAATATTTCCAACGGTCCAGATAAACTCGAAAAAAAAAAAAAAAAAAAAAAGAAAAACACTGTATTTTTTTTTCCACCGCGTGAAAGGGGAACGAGGAAAAAACCGAACATAAAGGAGAGGTTGTAACGACCGATTCGAGGGTGAGAATCGTGGGACGAACGAGGTTAATTGCGTCGATATGGCAACGATAAAGGCTTGAATACGCGACTAAACAATCGAGCAACGTGAAAACGCAACTATGTGCATCGGCATTGACTCCGCACGCGCGTTTATCGGAGTCATAATTTTTAATTGCACTCGCGTGCCGCGGTGTCGTTAGTCCACCCCCCTCGTTGACGCGTAAAAGAAGGGTGCGTGAACGTCTGCGAACGGTCGTAGGTGAATCATTTGGGAAAATGGTGTTTCTTTAACAGAAAACGTATGGTCGAGTGATGTTTTGTTCATTTTGTGAATTTAGAGGGATTGAACAGTATCATTGGGAGTATTAATAAGGAAATTGAGAAATTAATTGAATCGGTAAAAATATTAGTGTTTAGGAGTTTGAATTCGAGAAAAGACTGTGGAGGGATCAGTTTTTTAAAAGAAATTAAAAAACGAGTCTTGTCTCGTTGAGAAAGTTAACTCTTAACTACTGAGATGAAGTCTGACATATCCTAGTTCTTTTCTACTGAAAAATTGAATTTGTAGATTTTTTGGAGAAAAAGAAGGATTCAAAATACGAGCTGTATCGATAACGTTTTATTTATAACAAAATAAATAAACTAGCATCTCTTTGAGACATCCCTTAACACGTGTTTAAAGATTGAAAACCCAAAACTTGAAAATCTGTAAATTTCTATAATTCTAAAAAATAAAGAATAAAAGAAACTGGAAACCTAGTATTTTTTTTAAGGATTCTGATATTGAAAAAAATAGATAAAAATATCAAAGAATAAGTTTTTAAATAGATTAACAATGTTGTAAAAGTCATCGATTTTTTCTTTTTTTTTTTCTTTTTGCCATTATTGTAACACGTAAGATCCAAATGCTTCGAATTAAAAAGAAACAAGAGACCAGTCCACAATTTTCACTGGGGATCGTTCAACAATATCGCTGCGAATATTCTGAATTATTATGCATTAAATGAAGATGAGAAAGTATCACGGAACAGTTTGCTGGAAAACCGCGCGGCGTGTATGGATCGTTGTACAAGAGTCTCTTTGTGTGCAACGTCGCGTGCCGTCACGGTGGCAAATTTCCGTGCTGACGTGTCTGGCGCGTCGGTTATACGAGTTGTTTATACGAGCAATAATTTATTACTTACCCCTACGACGCGGCGGATCGTTAATATCATAGACGTCAGAACGTTGGAAGATGGAGAATGCGACGGAATTGTATCGTGCTTAAGCGAAAAGACGCGCGATACTTCAACCGCGTCCGTGGCCGCTTTAATCATTTTATTGCGAGCACGATGTGTTTGTGTTTGGAATATGTGCTTGATAAATCGTGTTTGATCACCGAGATTGGAACTATGTCGTCGAAAGATTTGATATTTATTTTTAAATAAAATAAACTCTCTTTCGGAAATGTTTGACGAATTATTTAATATTTTAATCTTTAACTGCTGATACGGCGCCTGAAAAACCCTATGAATCCTTTAAAAAGACGTTTATTTAGATACTTTATTAGAAATCAAATTTTATTGCTACCGTTTGCAAAAAGATTTAAATCCTTTTTCTCCGGAAAAATCTAATAAGTTGATATTTAAGTAGAACACAATTCTTTGACGAACAAGAATTAGAGGAAGCTTGAACAGTTTGATTAGTCCAAAGGTAATGGTACACGAAGAGATAAAAATATTTTATCGAAAGGTATTGTGAAACCAAGTTCCGAACGTATTCCAAGAAGAAATATAAATTTCGTGAATATGCTTGGAAATCAATATTGAAGAAGTCTTGTATTTTTAAAGGTAGCTTCTGTTGTTTACTCTTCCTACAATCAATAAATTCCCCAATTGACCCAACATAAAAGAATCCACGAGCAAAGAGCACAGACCAACCCTTTGCAACATAAATTCACGAGCGAGAAGGACTCGTTAGCCCAAGCATTCTTGTTATCGATTCCCGCGGTCCAAGCGAAGAAAGTTAAATTTCTCAGAGGAGACGTTGGAAAATGTGAGCGGAAACGGGCAGAAGGTAGAGGGCAGAGCTCCCTGTTGGTTCTTGTCGCACGATGAAACGAGTTCGAAAGCCCTTTTACCGAATAAAAGTTGACGAGAGCAGCCAAGGTTCCGACGCCGACGACGCCGGCGCAGGCCGGTCGGAAAAGTTGAAATTATAAAAATTTCAAATTTCGAAACGGCTGACTAACAAGACGATTCGCGGTCGCCTGGGATAGCCACGGTCCGCGGTTTTTACATCCGTGGACTTTGTCGAAATTTTAGCCGGGAAAATTGGAAACCGATGGAAAAAATTGTTTTCTCGATGGCGATGGCGGTAGTGAAACACTTTCTGGCGACAGTTTCGATATCGGTTGTTAACACGTAGCGTGGTTATGGATATCTTTTTTTTTTTTTTTTTTACAAAGATTTATGAACGCGGGTCTGTTATGTGAGTTAAAATGGTGGATGGAATGATTGGGGGCTTTGGAGGATGAAGACATTATTTTAGAATAATATAATGATTGTAAAGACATTACAAAGATTATAAAGACATTATAACACTTTTATGAAAGTTAGATTTTCTTAGCGAACGAAGGTTCGCTAAGAAAGATAATTAGAAATAGATTTTAAGAATCAATCAAGAATAATTCCAACCTGCGTGTTTCCGTTTCGGTTACAGGTCCTTCGTTTTGGGGTCTGATAAATCCCCAGTGGTCTCTGTGCAGCAAAGGAAGGAGACAGAGCCCTATTAACATCGAACCTGACAAGCTTCTCTTCGACCGCCACTTGAGACCCGTGTTGGTCGACAAACACAAGGTAATTTGTCCAACGTTTCTCTTTTTCCTTTCTCTTTATTCCTCGTTGTAGTTGTTTAAACTACAGCACTCTGTATATAGTCTTCAATTTGCATCAACGAACGCAACGTAAATATGTCCAAAGTATAAAACGTATTCTTCGCCTGATCGCGAAGTCCCTTCGAAGCACATAAATTTCACACGCACTAAAACCGATCGATAGCAGCGCTAACCGAGGCGTAATGAAAAAAAAAAAGAGAAAAAAAAAAAGAAAAAAAAAGAAAAAAAAAGAAAAAAAAAAAGAAAAAAAAAAGAAAAAAAAAGTGATCATTGATTTCACAGATGCGGCGATAACAACGGGCGGCCGGTACAGGCTCGGTTTCGCCGTCATTCGTTTCCCTTCCGCTTTTTGTTCGTTTCGTCGGGCTGGTTTTATCGAGCAGACACCTCGTGGATTGCGTGTGTGGAAATTAACGCGGCGGCCGATTTACGCGGGCCCCATTTTCCGGCGTGAAATTGATGCGCGTCGACGCGCCGCGACGAGTCACGTAAATATTGTAAATCTCGTGGATGCGACTTGCGAACAACGACGTGCCGCCTCTTGATTAATCGTCGAACTGTAATTAATGGACGATCCAAGTGTTGGAGAGGGAGAGGGTACGATTTTATTCTCGAAATATTTTCATATCCATCGACTTACACGACGGTAGGGTGAAAAACGAAAAGAGATGAAAAAGGGAAGGAAGAAGTGCTTTCGCTTTGCAGGGTGAATATTCATCGGGGAAGAGATTGAAGCTCCACTTTTCAAACGCGCGCTAGTATTTACTGGGGAATTCTTGGAAGAGTCGAGTTCCATCGCCTCGTTCCTCTTCAGACGATGGGGCAATTTGTTTAACGGTTCGACAACGATCGTTTTCCGAAGGGGACACTGTGTAGATAGGCGTCTCGATACTTTCGTAAAAGTCTAATACTTATTTGATTTCTTTTTTTTTTTTTTTTGACAATCCTTTTTTTTATTTTATTTTTTTTTTATTATTTTTTCATTGCAAAAGGTCTTGTTTATAAGAATATCTTTTATTTGTTCCAAGAATGTTTACAAAACGTTAAGAACGATTAGCATTAAGTAGTTGCAACGTCTGATATGAATCAAGGAATAGCTCGCCTGATTAATGGCTGACCGTAGCTACTTAATTCGTTCAGTATATGTGTTAATTGTATTTGCCTGACCGGTGGCTGACCCTAATTACTTATTTCGTTGCGTACAGTATTCATTCGCTTTGTCTTATCAATAATTGACTGTAACTACTTAATTCGTTGTATACATGCATTAATTTTTATTTATCTGTGAAATTGCTGATTATACACTACTTAATTCATTGGGTAGACGTATTAATTCTATTTGTCTGACCATTGCTTCCTATTCTACTTATAAATTAGGCATTCTAGCGATATATATTTTTTCTTTTTTCTTTTTTTACAAGAACAATGAAATGGAAAATGATCTCGATAGTGAACGAAGAAAATGAAAAAAAAGGTTTCTTAACTCGTGCAGAGCAGCCATTTCTCGTTGAAAAATAGACAATCTATGGGAACTTCCGGTCTCGTACGGCCAAGCTTCGAATCAGGACTTCTGCTCACGTGCCAGCAATCAGCGTGTCAGCTGAGAACGCCACGTGATTCGTTTCTATCGTATCCGCGTCGCGATTCGAGTTAGCACGTTTCGCGTAACAAACGAAAGGTTCCGCCTTTGAGACCGAGCTCGGCACCCGCTTTCACGAAAATCGTACAAAGCGCACGTGGCCGGTGTTTCGCGCTTTCCGCACGACGAAACGTCGCCACGAAGGTGAAACTTTCTTTGAACGACTCGAACGTTGGTGAAAAATGGAAAATCTTTTACTTCCATTGCTTGCTTTTTTTCCTTTTTTGTTTCGTCAAAATATGCGCGCTCTCTATGGAGGATCGTGTAACAGTTTGTCGGTGGATTTTGGAGTTAATTTTTTTATCTCGATATATACGAACGTTATAAAAATTTGGCAATGTGGATTTGCGAAAAATAGTGTTAGACTATGCTTGGAAATTTTTTCTCCGAACTACGAGGACGACATCTCGGGTTCACAATTCTTGATCGAAATTACGAATTAATTCACTTTGGCAAGTTTCGTCCGCCGTTTCAGCGTAATTGTAATAAACAGGAAATCCGATATTTTTCGAACGAGCAACCGTCGACCAAGCGTGTATTGTTACGAACGACAACGCATTTGCATGTTAATACGAGTACGGTGGTTTTATTTTGGCGTCGTTGGAGCGAAATTGTCGATCGTAATTAAAAAATACGAGACATATTAATACGGTGTACATGTGTTAATTGCGAGCGTTGTAACGGGAGACGAGAATTTTAATGTCGGGAACGGGACCAGTTCGGGTGTCGATTGAAGTAAAATATTAAAAATGTTGGATGAAATTAAAACTTCACCCGGAGGTGGAAAAATTCATTGGCATATTTATCTCTTTACTCATAATTTCTTTAATGCCGAACGTTTTATTGAATTATTAAAATCATGCGAATACAGTTCGTATTATTCCTGAAGGTATAACACAATTTTGATCCTTTACAAAATTATTAAATATTCCAACGAATTTCTGCAATTAACAATATTCAATTTCCAATTTATATTTTTAATTTATCCACTAACAGGGAAGAATTAGGTCTGATCAGAGATATAACAAACTCTTCGTTATTAATAACAAAATATAGACATCCGAAGACAAAAATTTTTATCGTACAGTCTCAAAAAAAAAACACACACAGAAAGAAAAATCGAGTACAATACGTACAAACCTAAAGAGAATATTTCAACAGACAGCAAAATAATATGATTAATGACTCGTGTAGAAAACCAATTTAGAAGAATTTATTAAAAAATTTATTAAATTCCTCTCTTACTGTTACGTTCGCAAAAATATGCATTCGCATAAAAATCCGCGTTCTACTGATGACATTCGGACGATTTAAATAGCTTCCTAAAAATCACTTTCAGTTTGACAAATGAAAAGAAAAGAAAACCTCC
>SMSQ01018315.1:311784-329810 GCA_019453375.1 Ctenoplectra terminalis
AAAAAAAAAAAAAAAAAAAATACATAAATAAATAAATAGATCGTAAAGGCACACGAATCCGTCGTAACAACGGGAAAAACGATGTTCCTTTTTTTTTCCCGAACGGTCGATTGTCTGGCTTAAACAACGCGTGTGACGCCAGCTAACCGGCGCGAGGATCGCTCGAGACCGTTCTCTTTGGTTCGCTTTTGTGTCTTGGGTGATGGAGGTTGGACGGGGTGGTTCGAGGGTGGACCAAACAATGAACAGACCCGGTCCGTGGCTCGTTTCAAAGTGCAGAATGCATCCGATGAGCTCGCCTTGTGAGAACGCGGCTACTTGCACCCGGAAAGATTGACTCCGGCACCGGAGGGTGGTTCGTGGGGGTTGGAAAGAAGAAGGGAAGAGAGAGGAAGAGCAAACGATCCCCCGGGTGCGCGTTTAAACCTTTTCACGGGCATTTCCGTGGAAGGCACTTTGTGTCCTGCCCGACAAATTCGAACTATGCGCGTTTCTTTTCGTGCAAGCCACTCCCACCCCCTACCGAAACACTCTGCATAAAGATGAAACGTTCCTCGTGGAAATTCCGCGAGAATTTCGTTCGACCGTCGTCCTCTCCGTTGAGCAAGTTGCGACCATGAACTCGCGAACATTGCGTGAAGTTTTTAATATTGGGTCGTTCGAGTTTTGGGGATTTGTAAATTGGGGTTGGTAATTTTTTTTTGTGTGTTGTAATATTCTGATTAACTCTCTGTATGTGTTTTTAGAAGACGAAGCTTAAACTAAACAGCATTAAACGAAGTCATCTTAGAATATAGCGAATAGGGACTAGAAATGATGTGATTAATAATAATTCTGAAAATTTTACTAATTTTAATATTTTTAAATAGTTCTAAAAGTTTTAATTTAATTGTACGTTTGTTTTATATTAATTTATAAAACGTGTGCGATACATACAAAGAAAGAATTTATTATCGTGTTATCGAAGATCGTAGCTATACTGAAATTTTTTATTTTTGCGTCGATGGAATGGTCTACTGTTATTTCATGTTTTTTTTTTAAACCGCATTAAATCGAATCAGCATTAAGTCTTACTGTACCTGTTTGGATTATTTTAGTAAGGATCAGAGTAATTATAGGTGAGATTGATTCGATCTCGTGTGGACTATTTTTAATATTAATATTCTTCAACAATTTTTAATATTAATATTATAAATCCATGCGTATATTTTAGTAAATATTTTTTTTTACAATGTGCTGATTCTTTTTAAAAAAGCGCCATCACTCCTCGACTTGTCCTTTGTTTCTTTTTCGGGTAAAGTTTCAAGCAGTGGTGCTGAAATGTTTCTTCCTTGAATTATTTAGATTGTAATATTACGTTGAAGTTTGCGTTTGAATTTTCCAAATGTTGGTATGTAGCGCTCGGTATTACTGTAACCTCGCGAGATGGCAAATTATCCTTGGATTATTAATGCGACAAGTCTCGCGTGTCCGCGGAATTAATGGGCTGTTTAGAATATTAATTTCTAAGGAAGTACCACGATACAGGCCCAAATGGATCTGGCCTGACGCATCCTCGTAATGTAACTATTAATCTTCGAGGTAGAAGCGTGTATGTGCGGCCGGGAACCACGCGACAAAGGGCAAAACCTTGATACCCATAACTTGTACCGCTGTATTTCGTACTGTTCCGGTTCCACTCTTGTATTCCGGTAGTTAAACTACAGCGGTAACCGTAAAGACAATTTTGTCGAATACCAACAGTGTGGTTCTTTTTTACAAAAATGTTGATTTTAATCTTTATTTAGTCAAACAAAAATTTGTTCCGGATAAGATAGAAAAATACTTTTATTATTATGTATAAAAGTTTCCGCTTCATATTCATTAACGGTACATCCACGGACATCGATTTTTTTGAAATTTATATTAAAATGCAGATTTTTTTTTTTCTAATGAAATTAGTTCAATTTATTTCAAATCGATAGATTTTTATTGACCGACATTTATTTGGAACATTTTTCGCAAACTTAAGCGTGGAATCTAAAATTTGTCAGATTGACAAGTTTCTTAAGTGTAGTGCGAAGTTTATAATATTTCTAATAACCCTAACTTTCCGATACCACTTTCCTATCTCCTTTTCCCTCTACAGAGAACAAAACATAATCCATTACAAAGCCACCCACGCAAAATATCTCCGTTCGCTAAAATAATTAATTCACCGCGCAATCTCCCCCTCAAAAACCTCACCCAAAAAACCCAAAAATCAGTTCCCAAAAAATCCAAAGCTTCGATTCAACGGGAATTCAGAACCTCCTTAGTCGGCAGCAGATAATCCACGACCAGTCGAGGCTAAGTGAAAAACCGAGCGGAAGCAACGTCAGCCTTAACTGCGGTCCGGAAACCGCAGTGACTTCACATCTGGTCCCGGCGCTACTTAAACACAGCCCCCGGTCCATTTCGTAGCCTCGCCATCCACCTCGACCACCCACCGATCCTACCGAGGGTGCGGGAGAACCAGAAGGGTGGATGAAGGAGGCTACGCGAGGAGTGGGTGGCGTAGCTCGTGAATTTATACGGCGTTTAACCCGGTTTAAACTTTGGTACTTAAATTAAACAATAGAACGAACCACGGCGCCACCGACTCCCCGAGTCGAACGTACGTCTTCGACTGAGCTTCTTCCGTCCTTCTCCATCCGCTTTTCCCACCCCTTCTTCGAGCGACCCTGCTGTTACTCATCCTCGTCGCGTTTCGACGTTCCTCAAGCTCGAACCGGATTCATCGTCAGCTACACGATCCTAACATTGTCCGACAGCGTAATTTCGCAATCGAGACCGAACGTTTTGAAGGGAATCCTAATTCCTCGCGGACGGGTCAGGATCGACGAACGTCTGAACTTCCGACCGCGGCTGCTCGTTTCGCGTGTGTCACGGTAACGGCGGCGGTGGCGAGGAACGTTTTGAAATATCTCCGGCGGGAGCAGAATTGGGCTAGGTCCGGGGTTTATTGACTTTCTGTTCCTCGCCTCTTTTCGACTGGCGTCGGACAAAAATTCGATGAATCGAAGAGACGGAGCTGCGGCCAGGACCGCATTGAGGGGGTGGAATTTGCGATCGGGATTAATTAAATGAGTCGGGTCGAGAAATTGTGTTCTGTTCCATTTTCTGGCGTATATATTTTTTTTCTCTTTTTTTTTTTGTCGGCTTTCGATGGTATTTCATGGTTTATTGGCTAAAGGGATTGAAAGGTATAAAAATATATTATTCTTGTTATTCGCGTTGTTGAAACAATGGAAAAGAGCCAAATAGGAAATGATATAAAAATGGAGTATATTGGTGTAGTTAAATAATACCTGAAACGTTTCGATATCTCAATAATTGTAGTCTGTTGAGTCACGAATTAAATCACACAAATGATTTATGTCGAGGGATTGATAAGTACAAATAAGCAAATCGACGGTAAGAATGGTGAAAATTCTTCTGTTTTTAATTTCTATAATCCAGGTTAATCGCGTGATCCATTGATAGCATTCAATTCCAAGTATTTCAACGAAGAGATGCTTCTGTGACCAATAACGCGCCACCGTAATATTTACCGAAACAAGAGGGAAATTGTTGCTTACAATTTATTTGAAAGCTCCATCCATATCCTTTTGTATCCTCGTCTGGTCACGTTGTTCCCTGTTCTACTTCAACCTCCGCCCGACCATGCACGGATCCATTCTACTCGTTCGCGCGGAAATACACCGGCTCATCCTATTCCCCCCTATGTCTGACCATACGCGGACCTGTACTACTGACCGTCCGTTTGAACTTACACGAACCCGCTTCGGTGTTTCCCCTGTCTCTAACTTTATCAATACCACCACGAATAATCCATTGAAACACTGGAAACCTAAGAGAAAAAAAAAAAAAAAAAAAAACCTATCCTCGTTTCCATTTTATTCTATACTCATTTATTAACACACGAATAAGCATATTCGTTCCGCTAAATATTTGAAACCAACCGGAGGAGATAATACCGTGGCTCTCTAAACTGTTCGTTCGCGAACCGGGACTCGTTTACCCAGGGCAACGCGACTCTGAATAGAGGAACACCATTGTTCCGCCTCGTACTTTTTCCTCGCGAAAGAGAATTCCCTTTGACGCGGCCATTGTTCGCGAATAAACCACCAACTTCTAGCGACGAGTCTCGCGGCCAGACAAATACTCGGCTGGCCCGTCAGTCTGGACGCGTGGCCTCTCATTTAACTCCCGGAAATCGGATGTATTTTTCACGATTTCGGTAAATCCGAGCCAATTATCCGGTTCTCTGAGAATACTCGGAGAAAGCAACGAGGGGAGGGATATATAAATTGTAATACTGTTGCCATAATAGGCGATGGTAGCGAGACGACTTGGAGCCGAGTGAAACTCCCCGAGGGTATTCTTTATCCATCGGAGGTAATTGAAGCTGCGGGTTCGGATGAAGCTGAACGGTGGAACCTAAGGCGTAGTTGGTTTATTAATCTTCGCAAGTGTCTTATAAACAGTGGTTGTTAGTTAAGCGATGCCTGGCGCCATTGTTCGACGAGAATTGGGAATCGTGGTACTTGTTCCGTTACAGTCGACGCGATACCATCGTAATTTCTGATTCTTAACCCTCTGTTAATTCTGTGTAATCGAATTTTAGTTCGATGCAGGTTCACGATTTTGATGGATAAAATAAAATTGAGGGTAATTCGATTTGGAAATTATGGAATGAAACAATTTGGTATGCAAATGTATTTTATAGAATGCGGATGCTTTAGGTGTGTACGTTGCATAAAAGGTTAAATTGTGTTCGCGTTTCGTGATTACTTTAACTGACAAGATAGCGTCTGACTTATCCTACTGTTTTCTACTTAGGCATCAAACTTTTACATTTTCAGGAGCAAAAAGGTTTGAAATCTTTTTCTTAAGTATTTTAATACAAATACTATGAATAAAATTTTATGCGTAACAAAACATAGAAACGAACAGGCATCACCTTAAAAGTTTCATGCTGCTCTTCAGACTCCGCGAATAAAATTTATTTTTAAGTCCCGAGGCTCTCGGTATTAAACTCTCGAATATAACCATAACAGTATCTCTTATTTAACCATGAATATGTTTGCCATAACACCGATCGTTCAAACAATTCTTTTAACCGATCTTTTTACAACCCCCTAATCGATCCTCGAAGCAAAGCTAAAAATCCAAAATACAATATCGCTTCGCGTTACCACGGATTCCAACTCCCAAGAACAAAACCAAAATTACATTCGAGCCTCTTCTTCCCCATTACAACCCCGAGAGACAATCGAGACAATTCTCCAACCATCAAAGCGAAGGAATCCATCCCACCGCGCTTCCCAAGCCTTTTCATCGATCGCGCAAAACTTTCCTTTGATCCCGAAAACTCGCCTAAAAGAAGCTCGCCAGCCGCATTAATCACCGATGCGCCGATGAAGTTCGCGACGAGGAACGGAAGGAAGGACGGAGAATCCGCGGATGGGTTCCCCCACGTGCGGTTCTTCGTCTCGTGAATTTTCCAGTCACCAAGCGAACAAAACGACGAGGAGGTCGGCCAGCCAGCACAGAATTCGCGATGACGATTGTTCGCGGCGAACGACTTCCTCCGCGTCGTCGTCTTCGAAGAAGGAAGAACCGAGCAAAAGGTCGTGGGAGAAACGGTGAACTTAGAAGCTCGTGGAAAGAACGAGGGACGCCCTTTGTGCGGATTCGGCCTCGCAGAACTGCCTCGCGAGTCTTCTTCCGGCGGCGGCCTCATTGATCCGAGTTCGAAGTTGGCGAGAATAGAAGGGGATGGAAAAAAAAAATAACGGGTGGAGGAAGGAGCGGAGCAAGGTTATTCATGAATTAGAGTCGAAGGAGGATGGAGATCCATCGCTGGGTATAATGAGTTATACGCTGTTCGGTGAGTTATGTTACTTTCCTCGTGTCTCGAGATTTATTTTCGCGAAAGTCAAAAGGTTCGACGGAGACACTCGAACTACTTCGGCGAAGATTTATTCAAGATACTCTATGAATTTTGATCCGAACCCGATATTTCCGCGCCACCTTAAAGCTACCCCGATTTACATTACAATTTACAAGCGGAAAGACTGTGTAAAAGCGGAAAAGACTGGGACACGAGGCAAAGAGAAGCGGACGCGATGAAGCAGAAACTACGACGTATTTAATGGTGGAGTGCCGGGCCACGATGGCGGATGAAGTTGGTCGGAATAGAGCTCGCCCGGGCCCGGAAATCTATTGCAAAATAATAAGTTATCTGCCGGCGACTTTTGCCGACGTGTCGTCCGCGGCTGGTTTCTCCCCGAGGTTACCTCATTATTTCTAACTGATGACGCCATAATTCAGCTTCTCGCGACGTACAAGAAAATGGACTTCCCGGCCTCGTCTTGCGTCTCGTCTGTTCCTCTCTGTCTCGCCACCACCGTTCTCTTTCTCTATCTCGCGAGAGAGAACGCGACACGGTGCACAGTGTCTGGCCTTGCTATTCCGTCCAATTAAATGCCTAATCAATTATCCGCCAGGGGGGACGAGTTCACGCCCTTTCTTGCTCGTAGCTCCCGAAACACGTTCTCCGAGGTTCCGTCAGACGCCTGCCGTGAAGAAATTACCACGGTATCAAGGGGATCATCCTGGCCACCGTGTTTCCCCGGCCTCCATAATTGGCCTACGAAGTTGCCGGAATTCGTGGAAGGCTGGATTCGTGTCGCGAACGCGTTAAACTATGTTGTTTCTCTTTGGAGATGTTGGTGTTGGTTTATGGAAATTAGAAATTCTGTTCGATTAGTTTCTGTATTTTTATATTCAACGTTAAAGGTTTGATTTTGGAAAGGTTCTTAATATTGCTCCGTTCACTTTGGTTTAGTTTACATTATTGGTAATATTGGAATTGATCAAAGCATCGATTTAATAGAATGTACTTATACTTTTCCTTCTTCTTTTTTTTTTCTGTTATAAAGATATAAAAATAATATCTAACAAACTTATGAAACGGCTGATCCTTCTAATGGCGCACTAATTAGGAGGCCCTGGGAAGAGAACGTTTTTGACATGGAAAAGACCAAAGATGAGAGCCACAGAGTTCAAGATAGAGTCGCGTGGGAGGTAATTTAGGAAAGGACGGGGATGAAATTTAGTAAAGCCTTGACCGTGCACAGGCTCATCTGCCGGTCTTACCAGCCCGACGCGAAATTAACGCTTTGTACATGGTCTCGAAACTGCGAGACACCGCGATGTAACGTCGGTGTATAGAAGCCGCTTCATTAACTTCGTTACAAAGAGGTTTTCTCTTTTTCTCTGCCACCGTTTGTGGGTACGTTAGCATTATCGTTGTGTAACTGCTTTTAGAGCTTGTTTTGCGAACGTCGTTGGTTGAAAAGGTCTGTCGATAAACGAAAATATTGAGAAATATTCTCGACAAATAAAATTAATTATTGATGAATTTTGATGGGAACATTTAAAGTTAGTAAATTTATGTGTGAAAATAATTTAAGCAATATTTTATTTAGTGCAATGTTTAATCGAAGTTAGGTATTCGATAAATCAATAGAAATACAGTGTAGATACAATATTTTAATATTACTCGCTTTAAAAAATTATTTGAAAAAAATTGCATTAGTTTGGATGATATTTATTTATAATAATGCTCAAAGTATATCAACACGTAACAGATAAAAATACATAGAAACAGTTATCGGTACGAAAAGTTCAGTAGATGTATGGATTTTCGAGATGTCTGACCATTCAACGACCAATACTACTTATAGTTATATTTCTTACTTCTCAATCGTATCTTGCAATCGCTCATCGTTTCATTTACTTTCGTGTGACTATAATACTCTCTTCGACATACCTCACGATAAAATTTATTGCTATACGCATTAAAAACCTTAGATTTATATTAAAAATCATATTCGATATAAGTGAAGTCATCATTGGTCAGATTTATTTTATATTGTATTCAATCTTTCATCTTATGATACCTCCTTTATTTACCAAATCATTTACAATAAAAATGACCGAATATACTGAAATAAATTAACGTGTCAAAATAATTCTGCTTTCAAAATATTTCACGTGAATATCACGAACATACAACAAGACACTGACCAGAGAATTACCAAAAAAAGAACAGCAGTTATCGCTACAGCAATTACCGAACTATAATCACTGTTCTGTTAAAGAGCGGACAAGCATAGACGAAACAGATCGTAGAACGTTTATTGAAGATAGTTTAACCGGTCGTTAGTTTTTAGTTAAATTACAGGACACCGGTACAAGCTGGTCGGAATTTTACGCCGTCCCGATTGTAATTCAATGGACGTCGGTGGATTGAAATTTTGCCCGGAATAGCGGTGATTTAAATGAAAATGATTTTCACGGGACGCGTAATACAGGATAATTGCGTTTCGCGAGGGACTTAATAGAGTTACGCTATTTTAATTATACATCTCGCGCGGATCGTGTTTTCCTCCGCGCCCTATCCTTCGAACGCGGTTTTTCATCGCGTTACTCGCGACTTTTATTCATTTCGATGAAAGAAAAACGGGGTTCGTAATTACACTTAATGTAAAATTTAAAAAGGAAAAAGAAAGGAACGGAAACGTGCTTGATGTCGCGCCGAGTTTTATTCCCGAATAAAACGTTACGAGAGAAATTTATCGTGAAAATCACCGCTTCGTATCGGACATAGATTTATCGAATTTTAAACCGTGGAATATTTCTGATGTATCAAACGGAGACGATTAATAGATACGTTTGTAAAATCAGTTTCCAAACACAATTTTCCAAACACACAGCCTCGTACAGAAACAAAAAAAAAATTGTGCCACATTTTAACTTATTTTTTTTCGTATAAGATCATTCCCTTCGTAGTCGAGTAAAAGGCTACAGAACGCCCTGTATATTTTCTCGAAACAAAATAAAAGTACGGTTTCACGTACGAAAAAGGCTTCAATCAATTTCGTTTTCAGGTTTCTGGACATCTGTACAACACCGGCCAGTTTCTGGTATTCAGAGCAGATCGGGAAGCAAAGGTACGAGTTAATATAACGGGTGGACCGCTCGCCTATCACTATCAATTCGAGGAGATCTACATACACTACGGGATGGATAACGATCATGGATCGGAGCATCGCATCAATAACTACGCTTTTCCCGCCGAGGTGAGTGAAACCTTTATGAAATTCAACACCTAACCGCGAGCGTATCTCCTTTCGCGAGCATGATCGTGACCCGGTATCCGTATCGTTGGGAAACGCGTGTTGTACCGCTGGAAAATTTTTATGAAACGTTCGGGTTCCGAAAAGAAGAGTTGCTATCGAAATTTAGGAGTTCGAGAATTGATTAGGTTAGCCAAGAATGGCGGAGAGTTAACTTTATGAAGCGTCAAATTCGCAAAAGATAACGTAGGTTCATTTGGCCGATTTGATGCAATCGTAGAGCGCAGAAATTTATTTCGTGTATTGAACGATAGGTTTTATACGAGTGGATTATAAATTTTATTGCGGATTCATATTCTTGAAAATATAGTATAAAAGGTAGAATTTGGATGTTTTTTTATATTATATGCGTTCCGTGCTATTTTGCGTGTTTCAATTTTTTTATAAATCCACAAAAATCTGGAGTCTATGAGAAAATTTATTGATTGAATTTTAGTAAGTAAAATTTATAATACGCGACGTTGGGTATCAAAAGATAGTATGGTGATTAAAAAGAAGCGAGAGAAGATACGAAAAATTCAACTTGTAATGAATATTAGAGATTATTCAGAAATTCGACACGTTAAAAAATTAATTTAAGATTTCAAGATGTAAATGAAATTAGCAAGAAAACAAAATAGAAAATAATTTCTGGAGTGTAGTTTCAATATTGCGATATTAGATGGGAAAAACTCAATTTTCTTTGTCCACGATATTTCAATGTATTTCTATTTCATAAAAACACCGGAAAAGCGTATGATAAACCGAGAAAGAAAGTGGCGTATCAAAATTTGTTAACAATTTTATCCCAAATGTTTGAAACGTCAAAATTTTTTAGATCTCTGTCGTACGCAGAATTTAATATCCGCGGTCCAGTGAAGCTTGATAAAATCTGCCTACGAAATTGGTAAAAGAAATAATTGGAACGATTTCATATCGCTTAGGCAACGAAACAAATCTAGTTCCAGACAATAACTCTTTTCTCGTTTCTACATCGGAAACGAAAGGAAAATAGAAAAATAAAGAAAAACGTGGGGAATTAGAAAAAAACAAATAGACAGAATTAGCGACAGCACTTTTAGCGTAGAAAAGATTATTCTTCGAGCGGGAATTTTAAAGACCCTGAATCTTTCATCGAATCGATATTGACCATTCCAAATCCACTAAAGTACCTACTTTTAATTATACATCAACGCGAGCCCCCGTTTCGATGACGATCATTTTCAGCTGCTCGAAATCTTCGGAACGAAACGTGGCCGCGTGCGTCTGCTCCACTTTCATTTCGCGTTGGAAAGTAAATTGAATTGGTTCCTGCTTTTATTTTTTAAACGGTGACGTTTGTTGAAACGAATGGCTGGCAATTTTTGCCTGTCCACTTTTTTATCCTTTGTTACGCCGTTCTACTATTTTTGTTTATTGTCTAAAAATTGCATTTTGACAAGATTCGAGATAAACTTGGGTATAGAAATTACGGGATAGAAAAATTCTGCGATCCGTGTGTCCGTAGAGTATCGTATAGTATAAAGTTCTCGAAAACCAAACTCCTGGTCATCGAGTTCTCGATCGAATATGATTTAAATTGATGTTCGGAATATTAATTATATTTTCAAGTTTCATATGCAAAATACGCGACCCAGAGTAGCAAGAGGATAAAAATTTCGTAAATCAGCTCTTCGTAAACGCATTTTTAGCGCAAAGAATTTTCATAGCCGCTCGAATCAACGCGTAGAATCCTCCGTCACTCGAAATTTGAAGAAAAAAAAATTTCCGCTCAGCCGAGCGCGATGATATGGTTAAAAAAATAAGGGGAACTAAAAATAGTCCCGATGAACCGTGGGACGAGGCTTGACGAGACTCATCAGCGGAGGACGAGGCAGCCTGACAGCGTAAGTTAATCGAAATTAATCACGGGACCGGCTTCGTAACGAGACAAATTAAACATTCGTTAAACGCGACGTGACGATGACCCAATTAACCGCGGCCTGCTCATCCTGCCGGCAAGCAAACCCTCTCCACGTGCGACCCAGTTCTACTCTTCTGGACGTCGACGGACCGCGAAAGAATATCGTTGAGCTGCGTTGCTCGTCCTCCACGATTTCTCGATTTTAATTAGTGTCGAAGGCGATGCGCTCGCTTCCACGAATCTCGCCCCTCGGTCCGTGGCGCGAAAAATTGAAATTTCCATTTTGGGAAATTCAGCTTGGGTTTCTTGGAAGTTGGGCTTTATTTATTAGCAATTATTCTTTATCTGGTTATAACATAAATTTCTTGTTTGACTTTCAACGTATCTTGTTGGCGAATATTTCTTATAACTCTGAACGTTCTCTAAGGTTGATATTGGAACTACTAGAACAATTAAAATAAAATTCTATAAATTTACAATGGTACATTTTCGGAGATTTTTTATGATTTTCTGTTAAAAAAATTGGATAAAGCTTTGTTTCTCTTATATTAACTTGTTTTTTTTTTAAACACATTATTTTTAATTCTATGATATAAATTGGCATAATTTAGTCGTTAGTAGTTTTAATGTTAAATATAGCGAGGAAGATTGTAGGAAAGAAACATGTTGAAACGTGAAAGACAGATTTTCAGAATTAGAACCAGTAATTTAATATATAGCGTCTGAGTTGGAAAGTATTCTTGGAAAAAATGTTAACCAATGTCTAACGAGAATCTTGTTGACCTATTTGGACCGAGTTAGTCGAGGAAGTGTCGTTCTTCGTTAGTCTATTCAGATAAACTATAAATACATAAATACATAATTGAACGAAATTTGAAGGAAAACATTGAATTCTGCCAATCACTCAAAGCAAACGAATCGAGTTCCACGATTGCAATTAGATTTCCTTCTAGAATCGATATCTGTAACACCGGATAATACTCGTATCGATATCATCCTAAAAGTTTATTTACGCGGATAATAAATATGAAACGAGGTACTAATTATGTGTGTATGATATTACTATCGCTTGGTGCGATACGTCACACTATCTATTTCGATGAAATTAATATCGAATTCTCGTTAGAATTCCAGGAAAAACAGATACAGCGTCGCACGATTAAATCACTCCGTGAAAATTCCCCGATACTCAACCTCTTTTCCACCCGAAATTTAATACCATTTTTCCCTCTTTGCCGACTTTGTTAAACTAACGAACTCGCCAAATAGAGAATATAATCCGTGTAATACGCTTCTTGATCATGATTTTTATTATCAAAAAACTACACGTTAAAACAAAAAAGAAACACAAAAAAATTAAAAAGATTCATAGTAGCAATAGAGAACTTCAAGTACGCGATAGAATTCTTGTTCCAAAATATAATCGCAACGATCTTCTCTGTAGCTATAATACATAATTAAAGAATTATAAATATAGACGTAATTAAAGAATTTTGTCTAATATGGAAAGGGTTAATATGGGAAATAATAATATTTATTAAATTAAATTAAATTAAATTCACAGCGATCATCAAGCGACTGTCTTTTTGTACATAAACAAAAATGAAGAAACTCCATTAATTATAACATTCGAGGAAAATGTGTATTGTAGGCTGATGAAAAATGATTCGCACTCACCGATACCACTTAAAACACTCGTCATCGGTTCATCCGCTACAAGTTAATTTTCAACCTCATCAAAAGCCACCCACGTCTCACGCTCCCCTCATTATTAGACCGCTAGAAACCCAATCAAACCGCGACGAATCATCGCGCACGCGAGAGAAAAAAAAAATTTCTCTCGGCTCACAAACCGGAAAACGATTATTTTCGAATCGACGCGGCGGAGCAGCGGCCGAAATCGATTCGAAGTTAATCGAGCACATAATTCAGCGGCGACGCTGCGTGTTTGCACGCAGCAAATCCGAAATCCGCACGCGAGCAGGTGCGAGCGAGACGCGGCGTAATCAGCGGCTGTGCTTGCGGCCCGCAGCTGCATCCATTTTCCCCGTGTCCTTCTTTCGCGCTTTTTCCGCGTCGTTTTTCGTTGCGCCAACCGTGTAACTCTCGCTGACGAATGAACTGGCGAACTCGTACCTTCGCGCGGAATGATAAATTCCGAACGCTACTCGTCGCGTTTTAGAATGTACGCCTGTGTGTGTGTGTATGTGTGCGTNTTATTTTTTAATAAAAAAAATAACGGGGATAAGAAACATGGAATTAATTTCTGTGGAAATGTTGAAAAATTGTGTTAGTAATTATTATTACTACTTGAGGTTGATGAGTTTACAGCGAAGTGTTATTAATTAATTTAGAACAGAGGGGATGTTGAAAGAGTTAGATCCTTGTGTATCTTTCTGAGAATTTTATTTGGAGTATTTTGTCATTTTTTTTTTTTTTTTTTTTNCGCAGCAAATCCGAAATCCGCACGCGAGCAGGTGCGAGCGAGACGCGGCGTAATCAGCGGCTGTGCTTGCGGCCCGCAGCTGCATCCATTTTCCCCGTGTCCTTCTTTCGCGCTTTTTCCGCGTCGTTTTTCGTTGCGCCAACCGTGTAACTCTCGCTGACGAATGAACTGGCGAACTCGTACCTTCGCGCGGAATGATAAATTCCGAACGCTACTCGTCGCGTTTTAGAATGTACGCCTGTGTGTGTGTGTATGTGTGCGTGAAAAACGTGTGAACTTGGTTTTCGAAGCTGACGAATTTATAGCGGTACGTTATTAATTGATTAGGATTGATATTGGAAAGGTCAGATCATTGTGTGTCTATCTGAGAATTTTATTTCGAGTATTTTTTTTAATTGAAGCGTTGAGATTTTTTTTTTTATTTTTTAATAAAAAATATAACAGGGATAAGAAACATGGAATTAATTTCTGTGGAAATGTTGAAAAATTATGTTAGTAATTATTATTACTATTTGAGGTTGGTGAGTTTACAGCGAGGTGTTATTAATTAATTTAGAACAGAGGGGATGTTGAAAGAGTTAGATCCTTGTGTATCTTTCTGAGAATTTTATTTGGAGTATTTTGTCATTTTTTTTTTTTTTTTGTTTTGGAATGAGAAAATAATGTGTGTAGAGAAAATGGAATTAATTTTAATAGAAATGGTTGAAGATTGTGTTAATAATTATGATTAAGGGTTGACCTAATTTTTAAACAGACTGTTGTCGCATATTTTCTTAATTGGTTTCATAAATATAAAATATATATTATAATAGAGTCACCTGCAATTAGAATTTCGTGAAGTTTACATGAATTTAATATCACGAGAATATGACTTTTAACATCTCGAAGTGTGCTCTAGTTTTCAAGGTATCCAAGTATTTCGATTCTAGAATTCTTTATTTTATTACCAACATTGGCTTGCTACGAATTATTCGTTCGTTCCCAGTAGTACAAGCGAATCGTGCATTCAGTAGTACAAGTCAGCCATAAGCGACAAGTCCGTTTTCATCGTCACAAATGAACATAAATTCTGCAACAATGTCGCTTAGCATATTCCAATGAATCTCTACCAATACTGGTCAATAAATATTGAATCGTTAACAATTCCAGTGGCAAAAGCCAACCTTGAATTATTAACTATCGACGAGAGTGCACATATAGTACCTGAAAACGTGGCATGGCATAATAATCTCGAACTTACCATGTGCAAACATTGTTCCACTGTACTTCCATACTTTCCTTATCCTTTCCACGCTTCACGTCGTCCACTCAATTTTATCGATCAGAAAAACATAAAAAAACCCATAAATACTTTCTTCGAATAACGATTTAGAAAAAAAAAAAAGGAACTATAAAATCACTTGTGCTCGAACGAGGGACACACGAAATCACTTATTCAAAGAAGTAGAAAAGACATTGAAACATTAATTGTCGGAAATAATGTATCGAAAAGTGGTAATAGCTTCCAACCAGAATAGCGAACGATCATGCAAGCTGTGGCAATTACGATTAAAAATTACTCTAATTCCCGAGCAACCTTCTAAATTAGCGGTTATTCATAATTGTTCGGTGTGCGTGTTCTCAAAGAGATTCAGACGAATCCATTTAGCAACGGGAACAAGGACAGGCCGATTTTACGATCCATTCCTTCAAGAGCTCTCCGTTCTACGTGTTCCAATTATTTATTTACTTACACGCGATATTTTTCAACGATCTACGCCATAAAATAGAATTAACCCTGTATAACGCTATGTGACCTGGATGTTACGTACCCGTGCGTCTATATTTTGTATTCTTCTTTTATTTGCTTGTCATTCTTCTAGTTTATTATTATACCTTTGCACTCACAGTGGGTACTACGTTTATAGCAATTCTTATAATTATTAAAATACTACCAAAGTGATCAAAATTGCTAAACTTACCGCGGTTTTAACCAATTTTCCGTAATTTTTTGCTNCGCTCTATTTCTCTCCCTCTCATTCTGCCTCTTACTTACGTCGTTCCCCGAGGGACGTCTCGCGAGGATTTTCTCCTACGTTTTCGTATATAACCGACGTTTTCCTAGCCGTCGGTTCTCCCTCGACCGAAACGGTTAATTTTAGTTACCCATTTTGTATGGTTCGTTGGATAGCTAATTATTTAGTGAATTGCGACGAGGGGAGAGTTGTGATTGAAAGGAGTTCGAAGGGGATAGAGGAGATTGGGGAGAGATATAATAGTTGGCAAGTGTTAGGGTGTATTGAGAGCGTTGGGGTATTTTTGTACGGTTAAGTGGGATTTGTCGAGAAGAAATGTTGATTTGTTGGCGAAAGGGACTCTTTTGTCGAGGTGTTAATGTGGCGTTAAAAAAATTTTTTTGATCTCAGAAACGAAGAATTAAAATACATTGTTGATTTATTGGCGAGAGGTCCTCTTTTGTCGGGGTGTTAATGTAGCGTTAAAGATTTTTTTTCGGTATCAGAAACAAAGAATTAAAATATATTGTTGATTTATTAGCGAAAGGGACTCTTTTGTCGAGATGTTAATGTAGCGTTAAAAATGGTTTTCGGTGCTAGAAACAAAGGATCGATATATGTTGATTTATCAGTGAAAGGGACTCTTTTATCGAGACGTTAATGTAGCGTTAAAAATTTTATTCGGTATTATAAACAAAGAATTAAAATATTTTGCTGATTTATTAGTCAAAGGGACTCTTTAGCCGAGATATTAATGTAGCGTTAATTATTTTTCTTCAATACTGGAAACAGAGAATTGAAACGCGTTGTCTTCAGTTTTACAAGAAAAATATTTCTTTGACGACTAATATTTTCGATAAAATAGAAGCTCGCTCGAAGAATATTATAGCGATAGCCTGATTAAAATAGAAATTACTTTAAAATAAATGTTCGTTTGACGATTAAATCAACGAAGACGGATATCGTAAATACGTTAACAGAAATTTTCGCCGCAAGCGAGTGGACTATATACTCCATTACGAAATTCTAGGATTATAACTTGAGCTTTAACCCGGTTTCGGTTCTCATAGCGCAAAGCGACCCAGCTCTCCGCTCCCATAGCGTCCCAATAAACCTGGTTAACCCGTACTGTTATCTCCAACTTGCTCTTTGACCTCCTATCCATTACGTTCACTATAATCTGTTCTTTCATTTTGGTCACTGTGTGGATATGGCCTAACAGAGTTCCGTAACTGTAATCGATGATAATGAAAATTTTTGGAAAATTCCTGGCCCTTATTAAATTTATTTTAACTATCATAACGATGTATCACGGTCTTGTTAAAATTTCCAATTAAATATTAAACACCAAAATTGTTCGACGGACAAGAGTGATAATTAAATAGAAATTTTCATTCAATTTAATTAGATAATAACTTCAAAATCCTTCTGTATCTTTTTATCTTAAAATATACATTTTTTTCTCGAAATAATCTAGATTAATAATTTTCCAAGTTTCTTGAAAAGAATTTAAAAAATAAGGTATTCGAAACGTTTCTAAACATTCTGAACGGATCTAAAATTTTCAATCGATTTTTCACCTGTTACCTTTCTATGAATATTTTCATTATTAATATACAAGTTTATTAAACCGTAGATATGCGGCATTGGTAATTTTCGCATCAAGTTATCGGTGCTGTATCATTTCCCGGTATTTCCACTATCCGGTACGCGAAATTTGCTTTGAGCTGTTCTTGTTTACAGTCTCGTACAAATTGGCCGTAGTTGCGGTTGATGTCCATACAGACGTGTCCCGTTTATATCGGTTAGACCGATTACCATCTCTGTTTGCTTTAAATCGTGGACGCTCCGATCAAAAGCTCGACGATTGGAATTGAAAACATGCTTGCAGAGTAGCTGTTATCGTTCTTTCATTACCATTCCACGAGATGCGGAACTGGACCCGTCTCTTTGTCTTCGTTTCGTTGCATTCGTGCATGGGACACGTTTTATAAAAAATTTTATAAAATATACGATATTAGATGTCTAAAAGAATTTTTTTAATTCTAATTTTTGTTGACCGGTAAACTAATTTCTCTACTTGCAAGGGAAATGGTGTCGGAATAGTAAAATTTGTAGATATTTTAGATCTACAGGAATTCTAAAGTTATCGATGTTCCAAAGATAGGGAAATTCTAGGGTTACAGAAGTTCTCCAAGTACTAGAATTCTAAAATTATCGAGATTGTGGAGCAATAGAAATTCTGAGGTTACAAAAGTTGTGAAACTATGGGGATTCTGGAATTATAGGAAGCTTAAATTCATAAAAATTCTAGGAAACACAGAAGTTTTTGAATTACAGAAATTATAAAGTTATTGAAATTCCGGAGTTAGGAAATTTATGAGGATAGAGAAATTTTCAAATTATGAAAGTTCTGTAATTGAAATTCTGGGGTTGTAAAAATTCTAGGATTATAAAAATTATAGGAATGTAAA